>NC_051168.1:158773350-158990850 GCF_013339725.1 Rhipicephalus microplus | reverse complement strand
TATTCAAGCTTGCGATCCTGTTGCTTGGCTTCAGTGTTGACGCGAGCCAGCTGGCGGCAATGAAGTAGACTAGACCAGTATTCTCCACTTGAGGACGAATGTGGTTTAGCAGGCGCAGAGAAGAAAGAAACATCGAGGAAAAAAGAGGGGAAGCGACCGTGGACGAGGTAGAACGGTGAGTAACCGGTGGTGCGCTGTACAAAGGTATTATAGGCAAGAGTGACAAATGGAAAATGGTGTCCCAGTTTCTGGGGTGCGGTTCGATATACATGGCTATTATATTTGACAGTGTACGACGAAAGCGCTCAGTCAGGCCGTTCGTCTGAGGATCGTAACTGGCGCTTGTTTTGTGAGTAGTGCCGGATGCCTTGAGCACTTCTTCGACAAGTTCTGAAAGAAATATTCGTCCACGGTCGCTCAGGATTACAAGATGCAAGTACATACACATATGGAGTTAACAAAAATACACAAGAAAAAAAATACAATTACAGTATAATAAACCAAAAACAATATATATATATATATATAATATATATATATATATATATATATATAATATATATATATATATATATATATATATATATTATATATATATATATATATATATATATATATATTATATATATATATATTCCTTTTAACTAAAGGACACAAACCACTTCATCTGCGAAACTTCAAGTGTCGACATCACAGGCGGCAGTTTTCTGGTGACCATGGACGTCTGCTCACTGTACACCAACATACCCCACCATGGCGGAATAGCGGCAAGGTTTCTGAATATGTAAAATCTGACTCATCAACTAGTGTAAGTGGCGAGGTACTGTTTACACTTCTTGAATTTGTACGAAATTATAACCATTTTGAGTTCAATGACAAGCATTTCCTTCAGGTCAATGGCACTGCAATGGGCACGAAAATGGCCCCAAACTTCGCGAGCACCTTAATGGCTTCACTTGAAATCCCCTTCATTGAGGGACGCACCTTGAAACCTTTCTACTACAGAAGATACTTAGACGATATTTTTATGATATGGAACCATGATGAGGGAAGTCTTTTCCGCTTCATAGAGGATTTTAACAAGTGCCACCCGTCAATAAAATTCACGCACCAAATTTCCAAAACTAGCATTAACGTTTTGGACGTCACTGTCACGGTCTAAAATGACCGCTTGTCAACAAACCTTTACAAAAAGCCTACAGACCGTCAAATGTACCTACTTTGCAACAGCAGCCACCTAAAGCATTGCAAAACGGGTATTCCATATTCTCAGGCCTACCGGTACCGAAGAATATGCACCGATATGCGGGAATTAGACAGACACGCGGAACACCTAAAGCATTCCTTATTGAAACAAGATTATCCGGAAGACATTATTGACGATGCCATACTACGTGCTCGCAATGTGAACAGGAATGATATAATTAAGGGACCAAACAGAGTATCTGAAACGACTTCCCAAACGAACCTTGTACTAACATACTCCTCATCAGCGCCAGGAATCAACAACATACTTTCCCGCCATTTCAACATAATCAGGCAAAGCAAACGACTAACTTCTATTTTTGCGAAGCCACCTCACGTGGTGTACCGCCGGGATAAAAATCTGAAGGACATTCTTGTCGGAGCAAAAACAAACACCCCCAAATTTCAATCAAGGTGCCATCCCAGCGGAAAAGCTCGATGCAAGGTATGCCCACAGATGGTCACAACACGTGAACCCAAAGCGAACTTCTCGGATTTCAAATTCTGCATAACTTCCGATGGAGGCGGAAATGTTGTAGGCCCGTGTGCTCAGATTTGGGTGCACGTTAAAGAATCCCAGGTGGTCAAAATTTCTGGAACCCTCCACTACGGCGTCTCTCATAATCATATGGTGGTTTTGGGACGTTAAACCCCACATATCAATCAATCAAATTCTGCATAACTGAAAGCCTTAATTGTGACTCCAGTAACGTAATATACATGCTACATTGCAACATCTGCGGACAAGAATATATCGGCCAAACAGACACGCCGTTTCGGCTGCGGTTCAATAATCACCGGTACCACGCCACTTCACTGCTAAAGCTACCTTTATCTAGACATCTGCGCCTGCCAAACCAATGTTTTGAAAATATCGGCGTAACTCTTTTGCAGTCCGGTTTCTCAAACAGACGCGAGCGCGAACAGCGTGAGGCATATTTTATTTTCAAATTTCGCACATTAGCAGCCGGCGTCAAAGAGGACCCCGGAAAACTCAACTGCCTCCGAGAAGTATAAGCCAGGAGGAAATTGGTGACAAAGATAGATAGCTGGAGACCATGTTTTTTTCTGACTGACTTGTACGTGTACACTTTCCTTTCTTGTTTTTTGTTTTTCTTTTTTCTTCCTTTTTTTCTTCCTTTTTTTCTTTTTTCCACATTCACATACAAAGTGTTTACGTTCGCCTACCACTTGAGGACCATTGAAGGGAAACGGACGAAGATTAAAGGTAAAGAGCCGACCGACCCATTAAAGGGAAACCCTTCTTCTACGCACGCCGCACGCCGACCAACCCATTATGGGGAAACCCTTTCTTTACGCACGCCGTCACGGACCCTCCCGGCACCGCGGCGACAATCTTGGGTGGCCCGACACACGTCGAGAACTGAACAGCACGTGATAAAAACCGTATGTGGACGTACACGGACAGCTGGTTTCGTTTTCAGTGTTGACAGTGGTTTTTCCTCTTTTTTACTTTCTTTCTTTTCTTTTTTTGTCTTTTTTCTCTGCCCTTTTTTGTTTTTTTGTTTTTCCTTTTTTTAGTTTCCTCATACTCTCGCAAACATCTTTCAAGGCGAGAGGGACGCGGCAGCAACGAAGTTTGGAAGTTCATGTCAGTATAACTCATCCCCTGATGAAGGGAGGACCCCTCGCGAAACTGCTGGGAAATAAATATATTTATCCTTGTTGACAACGCTCCCGTTGTGTCATATCCCATACCTTCACGAAGACTAACTGGCCCATTGAATTATTACTCCCACTATATATATATATATATATATATATTGTGATGCAACGGTGAAGGCAACCTTTACTGGGTTTAGAAGACACGATGAAACGACCACACCCAAGGCACAGAACTCAGGCAAGCCAAGTCCCCAAAGCAGATGAAAACGACGAATACTCATGATGATGAGCATGTGTAAAAAAGTAGATGTGCTTAATGAATTCCTACACTAACTTCCCTTCCACGTGAAAGCGCTCATCCTGACCGCAGTTCTTGGCCGCAGTTTAAAGCGAAGAGCAACGCCGTGTGAAAGGCTTCATGCGGGATACGTGAATTATTTCTGCTGCCCGGCAGCGGTGGTCCGCTGAAAGAAGAACGGGTGCCACGCGATAATTGACAGGAGATGTTTGCTCCAAAACAGTGTAGGGGCCAATGAAACGTAATTGAAACTTCTCGCATAGGCCAGGAGTGCAAATGGGTGTAAGAAGGAGGACTTCGTTGCCAGAGCTGAAGGACATGGCACAATGAGAGGCATCATATTCAAGCTTGCGGTCCTATTGGTTGGCTTCATAGTTGACGCGAGCCAGCTGGCGGCAATGAAGTAGACTAGACACGTATTCTTCACTTGAGGATGAACGTGGTTTAACAGGCGCAGAGAAGAAACATCAAGGAAAAAGAGGGGAAGCGACCGTGGACGAGGTAGAACGGTGAGTAACCGGTGGTGCGCTGTACCAAGGTAATATACGCAAGAGTGACAAATGGAAAACGGTGTCCCAGTTTCTGTGGTCCGGTTCGATATACATAGATTTCATATTTGACAGTGTACGATGAAAGCGCTCAGTCAGGCCGTTCGTCTGAGGATGGTAACTGGCGCTTGTTTTGTGAGTAGTGCCGGATGCCTTGAGCACTTCTTCGACAAGTTCTGAAAGAAATACTCGTCCATGGTCGCTCAGGATTACACGAGGAGCTCCATGACGAAAGATTATTGCTCAAAAGATGAACTCAGACACTTCCGAACGGATGCAGAAGGCACGGAAGCTGTTTCCGCGTAGCGGGTCAGGTGGTCGACAGCTGTAATTATCCATCGATTGCCCGTGACAGTCATAGGATGCGGACCATACAGGACAACGCCAACTACCTCAAATGGTTGCAGGGGACACGGGAGCGGTTGTAATTGTCCACTTCGAGTTGATGTAGGTAGCTTGCGACGCTGAAAAAGGGCGCATGAGGCAACGTACTTCGCGACACAGGTGGACAAGCCCGGCCAGTAGTAGTGACATCTTATTTGGTCGTACGTTTTCTGGAAGCCCATGTGTCCAGCAGACATGTCGTCGTGATATGTCTTGAGGACTTGAGCCCGAAGAGAGTGAGGTAGAACGGGCACCTAGCGTTGACCATCAGCGGGGTAGATATGACGGTAGAGGATGTGGTTGTCGAGCTTGAATTGCGTCAGCTGTCGGCGAAGAGCGTTAGGGGGCCGGCAAGTCCCGTCGAGACGGTCCATAATGCGGCGACAGTAAGTGCAAGCACGTTGGTGGGATAACAAGAAACCACACTTCCTTAGAAAAAATAGGTCCACAGTAGCTAAGGACGAAACATGTAGGGAAAAGACGGTCGAAAGCTCCTCGAGTGTGGCAGTGGAGGGTTCGTTAAGCGGCTCCGAAGAGAGTGGACAACGCGAAAGTGCGTTAGCGTCTTCATGTTTGTTTCCCGACTTGTATGTAATAGTGAAGTCGTATTCTTGTAAGCGAAGAATCCAGTGACTAAGGCGGCCGGACAAGTTCTTGATTGTAGAAAGCCAGCACAAGGCACGATGGTCTGTAACCACAGTAAAGTGGCGGCCGTGAAGATAAGGTCGAAACTTTTGTATTGACCGTACAACCGCTAGGCACTCCTGTTCGGTGATGATGTAATTCTTTTCGGCAGGGGTAAGTGCATGACTCACGTATGCGACGACCTTCTCACGTGAAGATTTGTCTCGCTGTAGAATAATTCCACCAATGGCTTGACCACTAGCGTCAGTAGGCAGGAACGTAGGCGCGGTTTTGTCGTAATGGCAGAAGACTGGTTCGGATGTGAGTGCACACTTCAGTTGGGCAAACGCCACTTCATATTCAGGAGACCACACAAAGTTGACGCCTGATCCGAGCAACTTGTGCAATGGTGGCGCTATTGAGGTGAAATCTCGAATGAATCGGCGAAAATAGAAAGTGAGGCCGAGGAAACTGCGCAAATCTTTGGCTTTTTCAGGACGCGGAAAGGGTTGGACAGCGAAACTCTTGTCTGGACCGGGACGAATACCGTCCTTGCTTACGATGTGGCCTTACGATGTGGCCCTACGATGTGGCCTTGAATGGGCATGGAAGCATCATAAGAATGGGAGGCTCACCTATGCTCTTGTTTATTCTGCAGTTCGTCTTTGGTGCTGCTGGCTGCGGAAACTGTTCGCAAGTGCCATTAGCCGGTGCGTTCGCAACTGGACCTACAGCCTCGGAAGTGTCGAGCGATGCCACTTCACCTGGATTAGAGTGGCTGCATTCCTGCCGGCACGACCAGCTTCAAGGTTTCCTGCCCTATCTTGCTCTAACTCAACTCGTGTCAGCTGCAGGAACATCAACAGCCCCACCTACGCCACGTTTAAAACCGAGTGCTGCGCAGTCGCCGCTCAATGGGCATAGAAGCATCATGACGATGGGAGGCTCACCTACGCTCTTGTTCATTCTGCAGGTTAGTTACCAGTCCCAACTACCTCGCCGTTGTTTTGAATCGGATGATCCGTTTCTAGTCGTGCTTCCATGCCCTGAAGCCTTGTTTGAACCTTTTTGCTCGCTGCTACTGCTTTTGTGTTGAGATGTTGAGTGCAACCCGGGTCCTAATGAATCATCTGCTGCTCTTGCGGAAGTTCTTAAAACTGTCAAAGATTTAAATGAGCGATCAATCAGAATAGAAAAAGTACAAAAGTCAGTTGCTGAAACAGTGTGTGAGCTAAAAGACTAGCAGAAAAAGACTTTTCAAGTCATATCTGATATAAAGGCACGGTGAGAGGCTGTTGAAGGCCAGACTACTTTACTTCAGCAATGTCGGGCTCATTTCAGTGAGCTACATGATAAATTTATTCGACTTGAGTCGGAAGCCTGCGCGCTGCGCTATCAGCTCGACGACGCAGAGGACCGTTCTCGACGAGATAATTTAGTTTTTTATGGCATAACAGATGCTGAAAACGAGGCGTATACTGAATCTGAAGCTAAAGTTTTGAGCGTCATTAATGGTAAACTGAATCTGAGCCTTAACAGCGATAGCATTGTACGCGCTCACAGGCTCGGTTGGTTTGTGAAAAGGAAAACACGGCCGATCATTATCAAATTTGCTGCATACAAGCAAAAAGAAGCGGTTCTTGCTAAGTGTTCCTTGCTTAAAAATAGTGGCTTTGCTCTCAGTGAGGATTTCTGCCCCGCCACGCGTGAAATTTAAAAAAAGTTAAGAGAGCATGCCAAAAGCCTGCGTAAGCCATATAAACTTGGGTACAAAAAACTGCATGTTGGCGGTAAATCTTTTGGCTACAATGACATAGATGACACCATTGTTGAGATCGGTATCTCGAAAGTTGCATCGAATTCGCATGGTACATCCTCTCGAGCACTCCGCTCTGGCAGCCTTCTTCAGCATAAAGATCGCTAGGGACACGGGAGACGAAACTGTGCTACCCACTCGAGATTACAATTTTCTATTTTATATACTAACATTCGTAGTATCTACCGCAAAAAGGATGAGTTATGTACAGTAATTGACGATATGAAAGCCGATCTCATTGAACTAACTGAAACATGGCTTAGCAGCAAGATATCCAACACTGAATTGTTTCATTGTGAAAAAAGGTATGTAGTCTACCGCAGTGACCGCTCTGACAGAGTGAGGGGTGGAGTTTTGCTGGCCGTGGACGAGCGTTTTGATTGCTACTGCATACCGATTATTTCAAACATTGAATCTGTGTGGTGCTGCTTGAGTGTAAATTTCAGGAAAGTTATTGTTGGGGTCTACTATCGCTCTCCATCAAGCGATGAGTCATTTTGTGATAGCTTGCACGACTGCCTAAATCAAGGCACGGTTCGTTATCCCAATTCACAACTCATACTAATGGGGAACTTCAACTACCCGAATATTGATTGGTTGCACGCATGCCCACTTACCAACCCACCGACAACTGAGGCCAACCAGTTCATCACCAGCTGCATGGATTTTGGTTTAACACAAATCGTCACCTTACCCACACGTGTCACTCAAACTTCGTCTTCCCTTATAGACCTAGTACTAACGTCATCAGAGACTGTCACGTCACCCGTATTGCGCATGCCTGGCCTGAGCGACCATAATATTTTGCATTTCACATTCGATTTGTCGCATGCACCATCAGTAAAACAGTCCAACAACATCAGTGTCTACAACAAGGGTAACTATCTAGCCATTAATAATGAACTGTGCTCCTTTTTAAAGATTTTCTTACAGGTTATCTTGGGCGCTCACTAGAAACTAATTGGTGTTTGTTACGCAATAAAGTGTCTGAACTAATTCATCTCCATATTTCTCTTCGCCGGGTGTACTCCAATAACCAAGCTCCATGGTATAACAGATACTTAAACTGACTTTCTAACAGGACAAAAAGACTTTTTTAGAATCGCTAAGTATTCACTTAAACCGGCCAACTGGACAAAGTACAAGACAGCCTATTCGCGAATGCTAAAGGACACTAAGTCTTCGTTCTTCAATGTAACCCTGCCGAATATCCTGAAGACTAACCCTAAACGTTTTTGGAGTATAATGAAACCACTTAGCACCTGTAAAGTATCATTGGTTACACCCACCGGCGATCCTGTTCCCGACCATCTTTTTTTCTACTGTGCTAAATGATACATTCATTAGGTCGTTTTCTTCATCAAATTATACCCAACGTCCTGAGCTTCAGTCGTACAACCATTTTGCGATGGATTACATCACGTTTGCCTCGCGTGGCATCGTCACGATTATCGACAACCTGAAACTAACGTCTTCTCACGGTATTGATGGAATTAATAGAAAATTTTTAAAGAATACCAAAAAATACAGTTCCATCATCCTTAAATGCATATTTTCACAGTATCATGATGGCGTACTACCTGAAGACTGGAGAACTGCAGCAATTATTCCAATACATAAAGACGGTGATAAACATAGTCCATCTAAATATCGTCCTATATCTCTCACATGTGTACCAAGAAAAATAATGGAACATATAATATTTTCTCATCTTGGTAATTTTTTAGAGAATAATAGCTTCTCTTCAAATCAGCATGGCTTTCGAAAGATTTTTTCTTGTGATACTCAACAAATTTCTGCTTCTTTAACCGACTGTATATTTATTCACTTTACTAAAGCGTTTGATAAAGTTAGCCATTCCCTGCTCTTATATAAACTAAGTGTTCTAAAATTTGACCCTGCAGTTTTTAACTGGATTCGTGCATTCCTTTCTTCTCGTGTTCAATTTGTCAGCACTAACGATGCTAATTCTTGCGCTGCACTGGTTGATTCTGGGGTTCCTCAAGGATCAGTACTTGGCCCCCTGTTATTCCTAATCTATATAAATTACTTACCTTCTACTATTACTTCCAAAATTTGTTTGTTCGCTTAGGACTGTGTGATTTACCGTAAAATATCTAATGACAATGATATTCATTCTCTGCAGGCTGATCTCAATAACATACTTCATTGGTGTCATATGTGGAAAATGGAACTAAACATTCAAAAATGCAAGTCTATGAGGATTTCTCGGTCGCGTACAACTTGTCCAACTTACTTTCTTCACAGTCACCTCCTCGAAACTGTAACATCTTACCGGTACCTCGGCGTCCACAAAACTAAACACTTTGTCCTGGAAATTACATAGAGAACATATAGCGTCCAAAGCTAATAAAACACTGAGTTAACTTCGAAGAAACTTCTTTCTTGCTCCATCGTCACTAAAGTTATTACTGTATACCACATACGTCCGTCCTCAAATGGAATACGCTTCATCTGTTTGGGACTCCGGTCAGGTAACATTATCACACATGTTGGAACCCATTCAAAATCGTGCAGCTCGTTTCATTTTGGCTAACTACCATCGTTCAGCTAGTGTCACTCAAATGAAGGCATCTCTAAACCTCATCCCACTAGTTACCCGACGAAAGCGCACTCGCATTTGCCTGTTTCATAAAATATTCTATCATAATCCGAAACTCCGTTCCCGTTTAATCCAAGCTGCTCCCTTCATTTCTCTTCGCCGTGATCACCAACAAAAAGTCAGAGTCCCCCTTTGCAACACAGTAACATATGCCCAATCATATCTCCCAAGAACTTGTAATGAATGGAATTCCCTGCCTGCATCAATAACAAGCATAAATGAACCGATTCAATTTAAGGATTTCCTTAAAACAATGATTACCTAATTACCCCTGTATGTTTGTTGAACAGTTTAAATGTATTGCTTTGTGCCTTCACCATGTAGTAAAAATAAAATTAGTGTTATCATTTGCTTTATTATGATGTGAGTTGTTAAGAGTAATAATCTTTGTAACCCAATTAGTGACATTTTTATGCCATTTGCTTTGTATTCCTCGTTTTTTTCATTGTTCTGCATGCCCTTCCCCGCTGAAGTATACTGTGTACTCTGAGGGTAAAATAAATAAATAACACTTTATTTGTCTTGCTCGCAAAACGGCACTTCTTGGTGTTCTGCGGAAGGCCTGCGTTCGCAAGGCACGTGAGAACTTCGTCCAGTTGTTGCAAGTGCTGAGGGAAGGTTGAGGAGAAAATAACGCTATCATCTAAATAGCACAAGCAAGTCTTCCATTTCAAGCCTCGTAAAACTGTGTCGACCATCCGCTCGAATGTTGCAGGAGCATTGTAAAGGCCGAATGGCATGACGTTTATTTTGCACAGCCCATCTGGTGTTAAAAACACTGTTTTTTCTTTGTCATCTTCGTGCATGGGTATTTGCCAGTAACCCGAACGCAGGTCTAGGCTTGAGAAGTACTCGGCACCTTGCAGTGAATCCAAAGCATCGTCTATGCGCGGCATGGGGTAAACATTCTTGTAGGTAATCCTATTAGGTGCTCAGTGGTCCACACAAAGTCGCAAGGAGCCATTTTTTTCCTCCCTAAAACAACAGAGGAATACCAAGAACTCACGGAGGGACGTATAATGTTCTGTTGCAGCATATCGGCTACATTTTGTTCAATGAACTCACGCTCGGACGAAGAGACGCGTTATTGTCAATGGCATTCGATTGAAGTGCCATTGGTCTGGATACGATGCGTGATATTGGACGTCTGTCCCAGAAGTGAGAAATGGTCATCAAACAATCTCCTATGCTTTTGTAGCAAGGCAAGCAACTCATCTGTCTGTATATATATATATATATATATATATATATATATATATATATATATATATATATATATATATGACGCTATGATGAATGGGCGACGTGGCCTGGCGCATACCCCATGTTTATTTCATTCTGACTTCTTCCTCTTCAGCTTCTACCAACCATCGCTTCATACGTCACACGATTCCCCCTCTCCCCGAAAGAAGGCATGGATTACGAGCAAGAAAAAGTAAACAAGGAGAGGTTAAAAAGTCACAAATGTCGAAATTCACAATTGGTTCTCTGCTCCAGAGGAGTTCCGTAAACTTTCCAAGACTTCAGGGGAGAGTGTAGCAGTCTGGTTAACGCAGGATTTCTGGTGGGCGAGGCTGGTGGTTGCGTCCAGGATAACACAAAAATGCTTTGGACGTGGAAATAGGGGTAATCACAGCTGGCATTATTGTGAAGAATGAACGATGTTCGAACATCTTGCAGAATCGACAGTTCCGATATTGTAGGCATCGAATGCCTCGTCGTGGGTGATACACAGGCCGTGCAGGCAGCTCACGTGCGCGTTGATCGAGGTTGATTGGGTGTTGCCTGTGTTCCGGCCGATTGGAGATTTTTCTACAGCAATGTCGCAGATGCTCTAATCGAAGGCGCATTTTCAATCTCTGATGGATAATGTATCCAAGACTATGATCCTGTTCGCAATGTTCTTTGAGCCTTAAGAGTGGTTTCGATGAAGTTTTCTTTCGTCGTTGACAGTGTTGAGGTATACGTTGACATTGTCGTTTCTTGGTTTCGTCGACTTGCTTGTGGTGTGACATTGATCGTGGTGTGCCCGGATTTTAGCAAGCCCTTCGCAGGCTTCTACGACGCAAACCAATGCAGCTGTTTTTGGCGCAAGACAATGTGGGGTGTTTCGCGCACTTGAATCTTCTGTATTCATAAACCGCTCATCGTTGGTCGTTGTCTGAAGTGTACTCGTGTCATTGGAAGTCGCACCTACGCTTTTGTTTTCAGTGTTGGCAGTGAGGTCGTGCACTAGATTGACGTCGCTTCGATCTTGGGATTGGTGGACACTAGACGCTTCTGCAAAAGACTTTTCTTCACAAGATCCTGATTGTGAATGCTTCTGTGTTCGTGGGACTGCTGAGCTGAATACCAAGTCAGTTTGAAAACTACGCATGTGGCACGAAGTATTCAATGCATCTGAGTCATCAAAAGTGGATTCAATTCTTTTATGCAGCGGAGAGTTAAGCATTGGCGATATTTGCGCGGATGATGAACCAGGTGGAAGGTTAGGAAAACGACAGCGTGGTTTTTCCATGAGCATGTGGCTAACTTCACCTGACCGGAAACTTAAATTCATGCTCTGTGCTCGAATGCGTGAAGGCTGCTTATGGCTGCGATGATTGAGTTCGAATGCACTGAGAGTGTGTGTTCTAATCGAATCTTCAAAAGAGTCTTGAAACCAGACGATCATTTCTTCTTTTATCTTTTGCCAAGACTCGTCGTTGTTGAATATGTGGGTGAGGTAAAAATTAAATGCCTCACCGGTGACGTAGTCGCTGAAGTTCGTAACCATCTCCCGTTCCGACCAAGATGCAGCGGTAGCGTGGAGTTCGAACAGGTTGAACCAGTCCTGCACGGGTCCGTCGTCCGCAGATCCAGTTTACTTGGGAATGTCGAGGTCAGCCGATGGTTCTGTCATGGTGCTGGTCGTTGTCCTCCTAGGCGATGATTCGGTAGTCAATGTACGGTGAGGGCGTCTTCTGGGGAACTGCGTCGACGATGACTGACTGATGAAGGGGCAGGCAGGTCTCCATCCTGTCGACTTCTGTGACGCTATGATGAATGGGCGACGTGGCCTGGCGCATACTGATGCTGATGCTGATGCTGATGACCTTTGATGGATGGCGCTTACCCACAAAGGGGGATGGGCCAAGAACCGCGTGGCAGGATACTTAAATGAAACTAAACTGAAAATGAAGCCAATCTGAAAAAGTAGCTTAAAATAATACTACCAAAAAACAAAAATGTGTGCTGAGCAAGCGGTCAAACCATCTTTTGTTTTTGAAAGCCATAACTACGAATAATAAACTAAAGATCTGAAAAGGTAGTGGTTCACTAGCATGGTAATCTTTAGTTGCGTGGATGTAATCAAACACAGCGGAGCATACATCCCTGTGGCAGTAACCAAATGAAGTTCCGCCAAGTGATAAAATTACTGGTAAATTTACTTGTATTCCTAGCTTTTGTAAAGGGGCTACTAAAAATCTTTTTCTCTGATAAGAATAACGATGACAGAATAAAAAGAAATGTTCAATTGTTTCAATTTTGTTGCACCCAATGCATAGCGGTGACGCCTTGAGTTGAGCTTTATTAAGGTAATGATTTAGTTGTGGAACTGCACAGCGCAATCTGGTATAAGTGACCTCTAACTGGCAAGATACACACCACTGTTTATTCCAGCAATAGCTCAAATGCTCGAAATCTTTAAATTTATCCAAATTACCTTTTCCCCATTGCAGGCAAGCATTTCGGAACCTTAGCGCGGTTACGTAAGCCGTATCTGACAAAACTGGGATGGTGGGCCCACCCAGGGATACTGCTGCTAAAGAGTCCGCCATTTCGTTCAAATATAATCCGCGGTGGCCTGGTACCCATAGCAAATGCAGTTTTTTTACGTTTTTCGGTACTAAATGCCGAAACGTATTCATTAGCTCTGAATTTACTGCCGTAGAAAGTGCATTACAAACTGATAACGAATCTGTAATGATAACTGCTAATGATTCGCTTGAGGGTAATTTTCGTAGGGCAAGAACAATTGCCAATAATTCTGCCATGAATACCGGGGTATAATCTGGGAGTCGAATCGAAAAAGACCAGTCCAAAGAAGGAGAGAAGATGCCAACCCCAGCCTTTTCTTTTCACACAGATGCATCAGTCGCTATGATATTGCTTATCTCTAGGTGGGCTAGATAATCTGCTAACTGGTTATTTAAATATCTATATGCCAAATGTTTCGCGTTATGAGGAAATATATCATCGAATTGTATGCTAAGCATTGACTTTAGGTTGTGTATTGGACCAATATGTCTAATTTTTACATTCAGTTGCTTTAGTAGCGCTTGTGCAAATACTATTTGCGGGGTGTGTAGTCGCGACCAATGGGTTTCGAAAAATAAAGTCGGTTCTTGAATGAAAGCGTAAAATGAGAGTCTTTGGTGTGAACTGTATATTTTTAAGAATGCTTGCACAGTAAGAATTTTAAACCTATTTAGCAGAGAAGGTAGGCGAGCTTCCATATACAACACGTTATTTGCAACAAACTTTGGTAGACCCAGACACAAACGCAACGCTTCTCTTTCCAGCAGTATTAGGGGTCTCATTTTATAGGCTGCGCTGCCAGAAAATAGTACACATCCGAATTCCATGATGGGCCGCACATAAAGTTTATATATCATTATTAGCACATCTCTTCTTAAACCCGCTTTACGGTTTGCAAGCTTCCGTAGCCACCCCATGGCCCGTGTTGCCTTGGAGTACACATCATCAATGTGACTTCTCCAATTTAATGTGTCATTATATATGATGCCCAAATATTTAAGGGAATTCGCCTGCGGAATGGGCTCATTACTGTACATTAACGAGATGTTGATAGGCTGCAGAAAAGAGAATGCAAGGAGCACACTTTTCTTTACGTTCAGGGTCATATGAATATTTTTAAGCCATCTTTCTATCATATTGAGATAATTTTGTAGACTCTCGTATAATGATTGAAGGTCGGTATTACTTGCGAAGAAAGCAATATCGTCCGCCTACACATATAACTGAATATCCTTAGTTGATGGAATGGAGCTTAAGAAAATGTTAAATAAAACTGGCGACAGGACAGCCCCCTGTGGTACGCCACGTGTCTGCCTATATCTATTCGATGAGTACCCATCTTTAAAGCAGTAATATTCTCTCCCTCTTAAAAACTCCGACACCCACGCAGTGATGTAGTTGGGAAAGTGGTGATATGCCATCTGTTTTAATAAAATTGAATGCTCAACCCTATCGTACGCTTTAGCCAAATCTAAAGTAACTAAAGCACAGTATTGGCGCCGACGCCGAGCCAGTTGTATTCGGCTCTCTAAATCAACATGCGCACACCATATTGAGCAACCGGATCTAAAACCAATTTGACTGGGGTTTAATATTGCCTTATTCTTAATATAATTCATTACCCGGGCATTCAAAATTCTTTCAATTACCTTAACCAGATTTGACGTGATTGATATCGGCCTTACATTGTCCAAGGCGAATCCTTTTTCCTGCTTTTTAAGAAGTGGAATCACTTTAGACAGCTTCCATTCTGCAGGTATCCAAGATTTTGTCAAAGAAAAATTCACCAGATTAAGTACTTCAGTTGGACAAATATCGAATATTACTTTTATCATTGAATTTGTTACCCCGTCTGGTCCTGGTGCCGAAGGAGATAAGTGCCTTATTATCTCTGCCAGCTCATCTAAAGTAACCTCCTCGAAATCCTCGCCTGCCATTGGGTTCACAATGTGCAGTGGTAGAGTTGACATAAATCTATCTTGGAGCCCTTTCGCAATATTTTCTACTAAATCAGAGAGCTCACGGGGGGAAAGAACAGAAGAGTCAATATTTTCAGCGGGAGGTAACATCTTTTGAGATCTTAAAAATCTGAAGAGCGCTTTTTTGTTTTTAGCCCTAGAAAGATACTCATGTCGTTTCATATTATAACCATCTTTTGCTGTACTTACTGTGCGTTTGAAATCTGCTGCTGCGAATTTATAATTACACCAATTTTTTGGACATTGGTTGACCAGCAGTTGTTTCCATGCAGCTTTCCGTTTTCTATAGCTCCTCGTGCACTCTTCAGTCCACCATGAACTAAAAAAACCTCTTGTGGCCGAGTCTAATTTAAACGTTGCGTTTTTTACTGATCTTTTTAATACTGCACACAGACTCATAGCCCTAATGTGACCTTGTATGTCCTTGCGGTGATCAAAAGTAGCCCTCAAGTCTTTTTCTAATTTTCTATAGTTGAGGAATGAGCGGGCCTTTTCGGCGACATGTATTCTTGGAAAGTTCAGTACAAAACTAATAGGCAAGTGGTCACTGTTAGTAGCACAGTCTAAAGTTTGCCACGAACATATATTTAGAGATGAACTTGAAAATGTCAAGTCAATTACAGATTTAGAGAGACCTCGGACAAAAGTAGCAGATTGCGAATTTAAACAGGATAAATTCTTGTCAATAGCCCATTCCCACAATCGTTTTGCGCTTAAATCTGTTTTAAAACCCCAGGCCACATGATGTGAATTGAAGTCTCCAGTGATTAATATATCCTTTCTGCAGGCAGAGAACATATCGTCTAGACTTCGTGTGTCTTGCACCCCGGCTGGAAAATACGCATTTACAAACGACAAGGGAGAAGCGTCTGGTAATATTATGTCTACTATCAAAATTTCACAATCTGGAGTCACACAACGATAAGAGATCGTAGTTTTGTGACTAAACTTAGTTGCTATCAAGACAGCAAGCCCACCACCTCTGCTAGGTCGGTCCAATTGAAATAGCCGATAATTTTTTAGGTGAAACTTCTGGCTGGTTGAAAGCCAGGTTTCTTGCAGTGGTATAATATCCGGGGAAAGTTGTGAAGAAAGGTATGATAGGTCTGTGGCTGCGGAAAATATAGATCTGCAATTCCACTGTAATATGGTTAGTGAACCTATTTTGACGACAGAACCGTCGCAGAAACTGCTTGGTCCAAAATGTCCTTTCGCAAAAAGTCTTTCTTAGACATGTTCTCAAAGAATTCTTTTTTGGATAGATACTTTTTAGATTTCGAATTATGCGAAGAGTTTTTTGATTGGGGAGATCGGGTTCGCTTCAGAGCCTTATGAGAGTCCATATCCATATCTGCACATGCTTCCGAATCATCCGTAAGATCACCGTCTTCCGTTGTTTTGGAAGTCTCTGCCTCAGGAGAAATCGCTCGCTGACGTGTTGTCGCACTTTCTATTTCCGTACGCTGCGATACCAATGATGTCTGAGGAGCCCAATCGTTCGTAGATGCGACACCTAGAATTTGAGATAGTTGATTGGAAACCAATTGTGCCAAGCTTTCAAAAAGGTTGTTTGCGAGGCGTTCCATTGCCTTTTCCATAGCCTTCTCTACGGCCTCTGCGATATATGTTGCGAGAGATGCATCCATGGCGGTGGTATTACGTGCTGCAACACTGGCATATCCTTTGGATCTCTCCTGCATTTCTGCAACGGCTTCTCTCCGAGAGCACCTCTTGCGTTCTACTATATCCAATATGGCAAGCTCCCTTTCTTTTGCTGCACAGTCTGCGCAGTCGGCAGGGTGCGCTCCATTACATAAGCAGCACCTCTCTTTCTCAGAGCTGCACTCGCGGCTGTCATGATTTTCACCACACAGACGGCATCTAAGAACTGATCGGCACCCTCTGACACTATGTCCATATCGCCAACATTTCAAACACTGCAGGCGTTTGGGGGAAAGTGGCTCTTCCTTATAGATCAGTGGCCATGCCTTAATTTCGGAAGGTCGGACTGTTCCTAAAAAGGTCACTATCACCGATTCCGTTGGTGATTTTCTGTTGTCAATTGTACGGGTGCACCTGCACACTGAAATTACACCCGCCACCGAAAACAAATCGAGCACATCTGCAGGTGTCAGGCTTGTGTCTACACCGCGGACTAATCCTTTCGAGCATGCGAGGTGTGCCGGAATAAATGGGCTTACCGGATGCGCTGCGAATTCGGAACATTGCAGGAGCTCACGAATGCATTCCTGATCTGCGGAACAGCACAGGATGCCTCCGCGACCAAACTGGCGGACCTCAGTGATCTCCTGGGGATGCGAAGTGGCTTTTCGAAGCTCCACTTGAATCACCTTTGGGTTCTTCACCGGAATACTGCCCCCATCTGTAGGTACCAGCGCCACAGGGACATTTCTCGCTCCACTGCGTAACAAATAGTCTATCGGCCAATCCTTGGCGGGAGTGGAAGCTAACCAAGGGGAGTGCCCTTGGCCGGGGGAAGAAAATGACATCAAAATGGAATGACTCGCTTCAGCTGAGAAAGACCAATACAGTTACCGGAAAATAAAGAACTCTCAAAGAACAATAAGGATACTGCCGCCCGATCCTGAGCCCGGGCAGCTTCTTCACAGTCGAGCCTCACAGTCGAAATGCGAAGTGGCGTTCCAAGCCTGAGCGCGGGACGCTTGTTGTTGACAGCTCGAGATTCACTCACGCCATGCGCATACCCCATGTTTATTCCATTCTGACTTCTTCCTCTTCAGCTTCTACCAACCATCGCTTCATACGTCACATATATATATATATATATATATATATATATATATATATATATATATATATATATATATATATATATTATATATATATATATATATATATATATCGACGTTATCAACACAGAGGACAACATAAAAGGAGGCCCACGGTATTGCAGGAAAAGGGGAAAGAAGGTATACAAACAGCTTCATTCCGACTTGACGAAACCGCACAGATGATTTAATACTACGATTCTCCAGGAGCTCGCAAACCAGAGTGTAATAACCACCAAGCTCTGCCAATCACAAACTTCTGCTCGTTCCACACCTCGACGTTCCTGCGTTCTGCCAACGGTACACAAAAAAGGCAACACTGAGAGTTGTACTAACAGAAACGGGAACAATTATTGATTCAATAAGTAGCTACATTGATATCTTGATTAGGAACTTCCCGCCTCAGTATTCATTGTACACTCTGGACGCGAGCTACTTCTTCAGGGAAATTGATAATCTTGCAATATTTCAAGGTACTTTTTTCACCACTGAATACGTGAGATATTTCTGTTTAAAAATTGATACCGTGGTAGAAAAGCTGATTCTAGGCTAACGGACTCATGAATCGGCTCACTCGGTCCCACTTAGGGAGAGAGAGTGTGGTTGGGGGGGGGGGTGCGTGCGTGAGTCTATGTAGCATTATCATCAGTCGTTTCATATGCAAGTGATAGTATGGTGTTTGTTATATACTCCTACAAGAAGTCTAACGGCAATGTGTGCTTGAAATCCAATTTTTAATGATTTAAAGCGTCAATGCATGTCACTTCGTGAATGAGTAAGCTAATAATTGTGTTTAGGAGTACACAGAGTAAGCCAATTCAATAAAAGGCTTGAATGCCTTCACAGCTATGAAGAAAACTATATCCCTAATTCGTGTGCTTGTTCCGCGACAATGTCGCATTTTGCATATGAGTTTCATTGAATAGTACCTGTATTAATGTTGTAGGGGAAATGCAAAGCGTGTTTTTTTTTCTTCTAGTGCATGCACGTAAATAATTTATATCTTGCCATCTTTGCTAAAATAAAATATTTCTCAAACAGCGCCTAAAGTCTAAGATGTTCAAGTTATATACGACACGAAGCACATACACTGTCTGTTGCAGACGTATTTCAACTGAACTTTGCAATAAGTGCATTTGAGTACTTTCTAAATATGGTCGCAAAGGTCATTATCATGCCACATATGCTGAAGCTATCAGGTCTTATAGTCGGGTTACTCGGGTACAACTTTAGAAGACAGGAGATGTTCCGCTGAGATGACTGAAGGCACGGCATTCCATTCGCTCTGCGACTAAAAAATCAGTCCCGCTCAAAAAAATGTGACTGTTTCCAAAACGAGTATTTGACAGTGTGAATAGGATTCGTGCATTGCAACGAGACGAGTGCTTTCGGAAAACTCTTAATTGAAATGCTACATCGAATGCCCGATCGCACTTAACAATAAGCACCATCCCTCACACATCATGTTCAATTTGAGAAGTGACAAGGCAGCGCATTTAGATGCTGGCATATATGAATTGAAACACCATTGTTCCCCGATTATAGTTGGCGAGCTCAAAATGGTCATTCGGGAAGCTAGACCCTCAGCTGTCTTATCCCACTGCTGCCAACGATTGGTCGTTTGCGCGCTACTCTGGAAACGACGAAGGCAGCATGTTCTTCCGTCGGCAGGGTCACTGGCCGTCGGGCTCATGACATCACCTGAAGTGCACGCCTTTCGGTAAAGGCTCTGGTGCATCCGCCTTTGAGGGGAAAATGTCGCTGTCTTCAAAAATTTTACACAACTATAGGTTTTCCAAGTTTTTTCCCCCTCGGCAAATGGAGTTTGTGCACATTAGGCATTGCGTAATGCACGCACTGCACTGCCGACCTAATTAGGAGTTACGTTTTTTTTTTATTGAGGCGGTATGGAAGGGTCACCAGATGATCTTGGCTTCAAGTTCATAATTATGGCATTGGGTCATACATTGTCATAATATTTTCTGTGCTTCATTGAAGAATTTGCAAGGTCTAATCTTAAATTTGGAGCCTGCAGGTCGACTTGCTTCTGAACGAGCACCAAATTTCAGTTTGGTGCCCAAAAATTCTTGTACCTTCTTGGTCATTGAAAATCAGCATGAACGTGATATTTTTAACGCTTATCAGCATGATTTTTGTATTGATACAAATCTATAAAAAGCGACGTTCTTGTTTATGTCACAAAAGTTATTGTCCTCACTTCCCACGTGCCAGTAGAGAGGACTTTCAAACTTATCTTTTTTTCGCAATTAAATCTAACAGTTTTCTAAAGTTTTTAGTTCCAGACTAGTTCAGATTGGATTGAGATATACTCTGAGAAAATATGTGCGCGATCGGTTTGATTGTTTTTAGGAAAGATGCGTCACGTATGAAAACTTTTCACTTCTGCGCATTTTGCGGGTGTATATTTTAGAAACACGCCCGCATCGTACTCAAAACACCAAATTATTACCGCTTAAAAGAATTGGGGTGGGATAATTTTCTAATAAAACGCATAAAATGGTAGTAGGTAAAATATTCTACAGATCTAGTCATAGTTATCACCAAAAACTGCAAACATAAGGAACACAACAATAGAAAAAAGCACGCGTATACTTTAAGAGGCGTCATCTGAGGCGCTATATTTAAAGAGCTTGGAGCCCTACAGGGCACTCGCCAATGCACGGTTTCACTCCTTAGAGTGTGCACTATTCTTAGTAATAAAAGAACAAAATTGGCCGCGTATCTTCGTGTTTTCCTGCAAAGGCATATGACAATACTGCCTGGAGAGAGAATAAACCTTTCGTTTACTTTCTACAGCTAGAGCGGCGAGTGTTGCGTGAATCAGCTTCATCTGGCAGTAATATGAACAGATGATAGCATTCTAGAACGGAGACCTGCGATAGGTGGCATTACCATGTCCTTTAGGCTAAAGCCCCTCAGTTTAGGCGAAGCTTAGAAAACGTCCACTCTTGTTCACAGCGTCGCATTTTCAGTGCAATGTAATGAATACTGTCGTGTTTAGAATCACGTATCTATGCATTTTCTAAACAAATAAACACACGAATATACGTTAGTATATGTTGCGCCTAAAATGCCGTGATATTTGCTTTTTGACTAATGTTCACAAGTCTGAATGCAACAACCAGATCAAGATGGGTGGCTGTTGAGCACCGGTTCAAACTTTGACTGGGTGGTTTAATTGTTAGAACGACAGACGAACAGGGAGACAGAGATACCAAACTTTTGCATCAAAGTGCCCTAAGAAACACTATTGTTTTAAATGTTAATTTTTTGTCACTTTAACCTACCTTCAAGTCTGAAAAACTGGCCAGCTTCGCACTGGTGGTTTTTGAAGGAACAATGCAACTGAGTGGCCTTGCATAACATTCCAGTCAAGCCTAGCTTGCAGATAGGCAGTTAACCCTACACATAACCACAAGAACCAAGAGATGAGCAGTTAAATATCGAAAATATTGTTGAGGCTTTTTATGTTTCTACGTGTATTTTTATTATTTCTGGTTTTCTATCTCTGTAAAACTACCTTTATTTTTGTTTTTTCACTTTCCTGTAGCCGCATATCAAAATAACCTTCACCCTCTCTGGTCCATAGTAACGCAGTCATACGGGTGGCATGAATGTTTCTTGTGTTAGCCTACTTCTATAGCAGACGAACCTGTTTCTGCACAATGCCAATTAGACTATTCGCACTTATTTGACAAATTTTATTACTACGCTAAGCTGTTTACAGGACGCATCTGTACAGAGCGATGCCATGGGTACATTTAGAGCCCTTTTTTTCCTGTAATAGCTATTAGAGGCTGTTTAAAAGTACCACACGCTTCATTGCTCGAGACTGCAAAGGTAGCAGCTATTGATATTGACCTAGGAATACGTGCAGGAAGACTTATCAGCATCGAAGATCGTCATTCTAACAGACCGCCGTGGTAACCTTTGCAGACTCGCCCGAAAAGGGGTCAAGAGCCCCATTCAACGCAGACACTGTGAAATCCGCCAACGAAATTCAATCACATGAGTGGTCCCTGGGTTCCCAGTGGGCACCTCCGCACTTGGGCATTGCTTGAATTGTAGAGACGAATTGCCTTGTGGCGTGCTGTATTCATGATGATTCTGGCTGCCCTGAAGATTTCATCCATGGTGGACAAGACTTTTGTGCTTGCATTGGACACCTTCTAAAGAAGCACCTATACCAGCGTGTAGAAAAATGGACCATTCCAATACCATGCTCGTGGATTTCCTCGTCGTTCCAGAACACCGATGTCTAAACTCAGAGTTGGCTCTGCGTTGACGCGAAGACCTTTATTGGGAGCGAGTGCGACCACGAGAGGCCAGCCAAACTGTCGCTAAGAAGTAGTAAACGTCATAAAGTGACACGCCACTGCGGTCGTCAGTGGAGCGCGCTTGCTTTCAAACCAGAGTCAGTTCATTTTCTAACATATAGGTTTGTTTGTACGCTCAATGCCGCAGTGCCGGATGCATACGAGTGAGCCTTAATAGAGAGTTTTAGCAGAGTGGGCCAGCGGCCAGCGGAACGGAGCGGACCAGCGGAAACGCCACTGCGCATGCGCCAGTACGCTGAGGCGGCGAGCGGCTTTACGGCGCTGCGCGCTCGCCCACTCGTTTCTTCATCCCAGCGCAGCGCGCAGCGGCGGCCGGGCGAGTGAGCGTAGTTATTCAAAATGGCTGCCTCCAACGGTCGCGGTGTCGCGTCGCCGGCCGTGGTCGCGTCGAACGCTTCTGAAACAGGAATGCAACCAGCTAAAAAGCCCCGGAGGTGCTTCAGTGCTCACGAGCACCTATGTCTTCTTCGGGAGGTGGCCGCGGCGAAGCCGTTTGGCGATGACATCAAGTGGGTGCATGTTCTCGCTGCGGTGAATCGGGCGGTGGGCCGGGAGCTCACCCTAAGAGGAATAAAAGATCGTGTAGACATTTTGCTGGGATACTGGAAGCGGCAGGACTCCAAGAACCTTAAAAAGTGAGTATATTTGTTCATTCTGCACGTAATGCTTTCAGGCCAACCCCCAGCGACAGTCTTGTGTTCCGCTTTCTCGTCTCCTTTTTCATGGTGCTGTTTCATCGCTGTTAGCTGACGCGCATGTTTATCTGACGATCATCCCTTTGCCTATTCACGTCGGGTACAGAGGAGCAGTACTCTGAAAAGGAGGAGATCCTGCAGGACTTGTGGGATTTTTGCGAAAGTGTGAAGTACGAGCCCAGGATTGCTCCAAGAGGTGGCGCCTGCGCGGCGCGAAGGCGGAGGTTGGGAGCGGAGCCCCCGGTAAACACGGACGAGCTGCCGGGGGTGACGCTCTCAGACGACGGCACAGGCGACGGCGCGCTCGGTTAGTTGATGACGCCTACTGTTGTCCTGTCGTCTCTTTTCTCTTATTAATTGAAAGCAGGTTCTGCTGCCAAGCTGTTGCAGAGCGTATACCTGCCATCTGCCGCCAGCCCTGGTGCTGAACCGGGGCAAGAGAACGAGCAGCAGGAACAGCGCGCCTCACAAGAACCAACACAGCAGCAGCGGCCTCCCTCAACTGAGCTACAGCGGCGCCAACAGGCAAGTGTGCAGCACGCCCTCCCAGGCACGAGTAAAGGTAAGTGTGGAGAAAGGTTTATACACTACTTCTACACAGCAGAACGATATGCAGGAGAGCATCATAAGAAGACGCCAATGAATGCATCTTAAAAGGGTTAACAGTGCATGTAGACGAGGACACTCAAGCAAGAAAAGGCAACAGAAAGCGGTGAACTGCAACTGATATTTTATTCAGACTCTAAAACATCCACTGTGAAGGCCAAGAGAACCTTCTCGTGTATGCTTATCGTTTGCACTGGAAACCACTGCGCACTCTTCATAGCAGAGCAAAAGCACACTTTTTACTGTACAAAGCTAAGTAGTCGCAAACAACAGTCTTATGTTCTCGAAGAAAAGAAGTAGACTATCTGGAGCAACGAGGGTGGAAAGCATCTTTCAAGATGCTACACTAACTAGCCCACCAAGCCACCCCTGAGAAAGTAAATGCAGTAATCAGTCACAGTTTATGTATTTCTGTCCTTTAGTGTAGACAAGTCGGCCTTCAGTGTGCTCACAGTTATACAAACTGTGGTGCTGTTTTGTGACTGTTTCTAATTTTTTCTGAATCACATGCATTCAGTTCCCTTACATGTGCACTGAAAAAATCTCCACAGCAAGAAGGGCAACGAACAAGGCAAATGTTAAGTAGGCACACATTTCGCCAAAACCACCAGCTCCCTGTAGAAGTGCAGCTTGCTGAGCCAGTTGGTTCATGTCGAGGGAACGGAAACCAGCGAAAAGGACGCAAAACACGAGGAGATACGAGAGCCAGCGTTGTGTTGTCTCGCCTTTTCTCGTGTTTTGCGTCCTTTTCGCTGGTTTCCGTTCCGTCACCACCTCCCTAATGCATCTTTCAGACATAAAACTTCAACAGATTTCACAGCAGGCTTTGACAGAATTCACAGCAAGCATCTAAAACTTAGACAACTAAACACTCAACTGCAGCACAGTTACGGGTTTTACAACGGCTATGTGTTACTGCTGATTATAGAGATCGTGTTCTTTGCGTGTTGATACACAATTACGCAACAACGTCTGCTACAGTGCACAAACTCGCATTAACTGAATGCCGAAATTTTTTTGCCTTCACAGGAATAAGAGGCTTGCAAATTCTCGGGCTGCAGCTGCTAGCCCAAAGAGAAAAAAACGAACTAGATTTGCGCTTTAGGGAGCTAGAAATCGAAAAAATGAAAGTTCGCAACGAGGAGCGTCGTCTGGCACTGGACGAGCGGAGATGGGCCCTGGACGAAGAGAAGCACCGCTTCGAAGTTGAACGCTGGAGAGGCGAACGGGAGAGCCTACTCAACGAGATAAAAAAAATGCTTGATGAACAAACCACAAAATTGGCGCAGCACCACAACACATAAGACAACAGCACCACAACACGTAAGTAGAGAAACATATCCAGTGGGATCACATTTCCTACACGTAAACTCAAATACAACTTTATTTAAAATACAATGGTTCAGACTCGAGGACGCCTAAGGTTGTAGATTATTTATTTATTAGGAGGTAACGGCAAGACATCACTGCGCACCAGCATTTTTCTTGCGCCGAGGGGTCTAAAATGGGTAGTTCCAGCAAAAACACGTTCAGCTGGTTAACAATTTTGAAAACTGCTTTTCAAATGTAAGGAAGTGTATGTCTTGCCGGAGCAATACGGGTAATTTCATTGAAAATGAGATACTGTCGTGTTGTACCTAGAAGTCCTCAGGTAATAGAATCTTAATTCTTTGATAAATTGTCCTTCATTGCATCTGTCATGTTTTTTTTAAGTGTGAAAGGATCCAGCGTCAAGTGTAAACCTGACAACACCATACGGTATGCAATTCTTCAATAAAGTCTTTGTTTTCGAAGCTGCTTGTCATGGAACATTACCGTGGGGCAAAGCGAACCTCGAGAACAGGTGGTTCAAGGCCCAAGTGTAGGGATACGTCGACACTGTACACACATTTCGCACTGTACAGAGGGGACTTACATGCATGGGAAATTAGATGACACTGCCAGTAATGTTGTGGAATTTAACACAGTATAGCGGAAACGCTTGTAACAATACGAAATCAATTTCTCCATACGAAGAAACACAGGAATGTCAGTTTTTTGCACTTTTCGCTCGGCAGATTTTATTCACTAGAGTGTCATAACAAGTAGCGTACGTTTAGTACAGCAAATGACAGCCACAAGATCATTCTAAAGCACGGCTCGCTAACGAACTTTGTTTCGATAACTGTGGTTGATTGTACAACACTATTTGTGGGCAATGTAAACTTCAAGCTGTGGTGGTTCAAGGCCGAAGTACTGCGATACCTGGGCACCATACAAGCAAGTGTGACAGTTTGCGAGGAGTGCGCTCGCTTTGTATATGCGTGGAAGGTTCTGAAGGTAAAGTTTCTGGTTTTTTTTAAGTCCACGAAGGCAAACAGTCCGACAATTTTTCCAAAACCCCACTCCACAGCCTGCCTCACACTACTCATGGCTTTGTTGAAAGCTAATTGTTCAGGAGTCAGGAGAGCTCCGCCATAGGGCTTGAGCAGAAGGGGCCGCAACGGGTAGGCAGGGTCCCCGTAGATGCAGTAGTCGTGACCTTGAACGAGGTTTTGTAGCTTCGTATACGCGGCGCTGTTTCCAAAGTTACCTGAAAGAATAAATTACGATTAGCTGGAGCTGCGCCCGTTCCTAGCAGGGAAGGAGGAGGCGAGTGACGTTCAGCAGCGGTTTGATCCACCAGCTGTGCTTGTCATTTACTCGCCTGAATCATGTTTGCTGCCGGGGTATGATCCGTCCAACTGGCAGATTATGCCATTTGGACACATTATAGCTTGGTACTTCAGGGCGTGGACTCTCTTGTGGCCACTGAAGTACACTTTCTGGTTCCTTGTTGGTCGGCATATTGGCCGCGCCGTGCCATCGATGAAGGCCCAGCAATTTGTCAGCGGGGCACCTTTCGCGTGAACGGCCTGAAAAAATAACGAACGAATATGTCAGAAAGTTGTAATTGCAAATGTACAACTCTAATTATTCTCACTTGCCTGTGAGAACTCTTCCAGGGTGTCCAGGTTCAGCCACGTGTGGTTATTAACGTCGTCCAGAAGGTGGAAGAAGTTGTCCTCAATGTGCCTGAGCACTTCGTTCGTCAATGACGATATGGTCGAGCTGTGTCGGGCGAAAAGGTGTTCCAGATCGCGCAGCCGGTTTGGGTAGGCTAGTCTTCTTAGCGTGATGCAAAGGGCCTCGTCGCCGGGAACTGACACCCTCTGCGGAGTTGTTACCTTGTCAGGTATGCACAAGGCTCTCTGTAGCCTGGGTACATCGTCCTTTTCAAACCGAAAGTACGTTCTGAACACGCCACTGTCGATCGCATCAATGTCCAAAAGACCTCGCATGGAGAGTGGGTCACGCCGTGTCTCGCCCAGAACTTCTAAGCACAAGACGTCGACTATTTCGGACCATTTCAACCGAGTCAGGAGCAGGGGGTCCTGCAGTATGCTCTGGGGCATTGTTCAAAGCAGTTATCAGCGGCAATTTGCAGCGGCAAGCCACACACTGTCTGTTAAAAAGCACGGCAACAAACAGCTGGCTTGGAGCTTCGACTTCAGTTGGCGTTGGTGACGTACTTTCCTCAGTTTTATGACTTCGCTAAAAGATACAAATCACCGTTAAAGTAAAATAATATGTACTGAAACATAAAATTCGTGTTTGTATTGTGGTTTTAGCATCTAAAAATAAACCTTTACTTTTTTTTCCTATCAGGGTAGTTCAAATTTGAATGTACAGATGGCGCAGTACAACGCTTCGCTGGGGGCAGCAGCCGATCGCTCAGCTAAAACTCTTTTTTTCGCGCGTCGTTCCGCTGGCGCTGCGCTCGTCCGCTCCGGTTCGCTGGCCGCTGGCCCGCTCTGCTAAAACTCTTTAATGTAAATGAGGCCTTCCAAGACATCGCGGCACTGATACCCTTCACTGATAAAAGTGAAATTGTCGAAACAACTCGGCATTCATCCTCAGCTGTACAACTAACTCAGCGGCCAATTTTTTTTTTTTGAGCGTGCATGAGTCCGCAAAAACTTTGCGTCTAGAATTGGAGAGAAAAGGTTTGGTATGTATGAACGTGTATTTCGCGGATCTGTAGGCTTAAGACTTGATTTCTTTTATTTGTACCAGGTTATAGAAAGAACGATTACCGAAGCGCGGAATCACAGCAACCATTCTGTTCGGCCCTTCTATGATTAAAAGAACGCATGACGCGGTATCCACTTCACGCCCTGGTGCGAGTCTTTATGCTAAAATCAAAATGATGCATGTTCGATAACTTTCAAAAAAAAAAAAACAACCCGGTATCGATGATTGCGTGTGCAGCGAGGACTTTCAAGAAAATGCTTTTCGTGCTGCGTTGGGGTTGATATCTGATGATTACGATGAGGGGCTTTCCGGAATTGTACACATCTGAATTTGCGATTTATTCATGCCAGGCTGACAAGCTTTTTCCAGCTGTCTGCAGCTCAGGACGACGAGAATGATTCTGTCCTAGTGCTGTCCTTTTGCGTTGCATATTCAGACGCTGGTTGACGCCACACACCAGCAGAATTACTGAAAACAAGATACGGTAATTGTAATTCCTAGTCGAGCAAACGATGTGAGCAAGTATGATCGAAATGTTCACGAGTCACACCAGTCAATAAACTCCGCGCAGAGAAGCGCAGGCAATGAAAGCGAGGATTAAGGAGACAAAATATACGCAGCTAAAGTTGCACCAATTAAAATATATCACCTATAAAACGTCGTCCAGAAATATTTCCGCTGAAAGTAGCAGGCCTCACAAACCATGGTAGTTGTGAAGAGTAATGTTATTACTGAAAAGAAGCTCTAGGTATGCTTACGAATGGTCAAGCAAATTCTAATATTGCCAAAGCATCCCCGTTCCCTATGGCCACTTGATACTACCAACTCTGAAAACTATAGAGCGAGGTGTTGCTAAAATTCTGATGTTGCCAAACTCTGGTAAAAACGTTACCGTATCAGCCACGCCCTTTCCGCGCGAAAATGAGACAGGATACAGATGGCGCTGAGTGACACTCCTACGTCTAATTTCACATAAACCCAATCAAGTGGCGGGGGGGGGGGGGTTAGCCGCCGTTATAGCTCGGGGGTGGGAGCATCTAACGCGTTATTTGAAGGTCGTAGGTTCAATTCCTGCACACGGCAAGTTATTTTTCAACCACATTTTTTTCTTCTAATTTACATTTTATTCGTTCTAATAATTTCCCTTATATATATTCCTTGGCATCATTGTCTGTTAGATATTATTATTATTGTATCAAAACACGAAAAAAGGAGCCCTTAAGTATTAACTTCATTCCTTTATTCATTGCAAGGGGCTCGTACTGGCAGACATGTGCCGTTAGGGTGTGTACGAGAGACTATTGGTCACTTGTCCGCTTGTAATAATTTCACGTGCTACGCGACGCCACACAGGCTCATAAAAGGGTTTTCTACACTCGCCGCCATGGCTACAGATGGCGCTGACTGACACTCTCACGTCTAAGTTCACACATAAACCCAATAAAGTGGCTGGGTGGATAGCCGCCGTGATAGCTCAGTGGTTAGAGCATCGAACGCGTTATTCGAAGGGCGTAGGTTCCATTCCGCCTCACGGCAAGTTATTTTTTCACCCACTTTTCTTTCTTCTTAATTACATTACATTGGTTCTAATAGCTTCCCCTATACACTTCTTGGTATAACTGTCTGTTAGATCTCATTATTATTGTGTCAAAACACGAAAAAAGGAGCCCTTAGGTATTCACTTCTTTCCCTAATTCATTAGCGAGGCTCTCGTACTGGCAGACTTGGTGCCATTAGGTTGTGTACGAGGGACTATTGGTCAGTTGCCCGCTTGTATTAGGTTCACGTCCTACGTGATGTCACAAAGGCTCATAAAATGGTGTTCTACACACGCCGCCATCGCTACAGATGACGCTGACTGACACTCCCACGTCTAAATTCACACATAAACCCAATAAAGTGGCTGCGTGGGTAGCCGCCGTGATGGCACAATCATTCTGCTTCTGCACGCCGGTTGGTGCAGACGCAGGATGGAAAGCTCGTCCCGAGAAGCGACAGCGGCCGACGCCGCCCGCGGTATAGCGTCTCCCCTCGTTCCAAAGGACTACAGGATTATTCTGCCACCATTGCCATCAGGTGAAGCGATGCGTCGAGCAGTAGCTCTACACTGCGACGTCAGCGGCATACCGTATCGCATCGACGACTTCAGGAAACCGCTCAAAGACTTAGGCGTCATACAGCAAGTAAGTGGCATCGGAGCATATCAGATGTCGCAAGTGTGGTTATTGAACATGAAGCCCGAGCAAGCAAAGAAAGCGCTGACAGACGCAGGTGTTTTCAAAGTTAAAGACCGGGTATGTCTCGTCATTGACCCAACGTGGCAAGAGGTTAAGATGAAATTGCACTGGCTAGCGTTCGATGTTACAAAAGACGCTAATCTACGTGCCTTCTATGAATACGGCGACGTCAAAGAGGTGACCGATGACCGATTGAGAGTCGAGGATTTTGAAGGAGTTGAATCGACAACTCGTGTAATAGGCATGCAACTACAGAGACGGCGTTTCTGTGGATCAACTGCGCCATCAGGTGCGTATTGGCAGCAGTACGGCACTAGTCGTGGTGCCGGGAAGACCGCCTTTGTGCTTGCGGTGCCGAAGCAGGGGGCACATGTGACGCGATTGCAAGGTCCTAAGGTGCAATGAATGCCACTTTTTCGGTCATGAGCAGGACGAGTGCAACCGTTCATACGCACGAGCTGCAGGGCGACGACCAGAGACTCAACAGAGTGAACTTGTCATGGATGAGGAGGAATCTGAACAAGCGTCTTTGCCTGCGACACCACAGAAGCAGACGACATCGGACGATACGCCGATGGTGAACAAAAGCAAGCAAGTTTCCTCAGTCCTGGACATGAACGCCGGTCGGAAGATGGGAAATCCAGCGGCCCCAACGACTAGCGATCAGACGCGTCTTGCGCCTGCGATGCACGCCGCGTCGCAGCTGCAAGCAACGCGCCATTAAACGCCGGCGTCCCAGGCCAACGCTGCTTCGACTCCTCTAAACTCGGCTTCACAGCACTCTTAGGCGAACAAAACACATAAAAATGAGGATTTGCCTGGTGAACTGGATACCCCAAGGATGGAATCAGAATCGGCGTCTGCAAAACGCCGTCGCTACTCAGAACGGCGCTCAAGTAGAGGCAAGAAACGAAACGCTGCCCGACAACGGTCATCGTCGGTGATACGCGACGATGGCCGCTAAAACTAAAGGTGAACAAACAACATGGACTCATCCTGGACGACGAGAGCTCAATAAGTGAACGTGCACGGCTCTTAGCTTAGACCCGCTCACCGATCACGTCGCTGAGCGGGCTCGTGAAAACAGCGACGCTCAACGTGCGAGGACTGCCTTCCAGAAAGAAACAGACTCAGCTCTACAGACTAGCCATAGACCAAAACCTGGACATTATTGCAGTTCAGGAAACCAAAGTGGAGAGCGTGGACGCCACCGAGAGCCTACTGCAACGTTTCAGCGGACGCTACACCGCCAGCGTCAGTCATGCAGATCGTAGGTTGGCAGGGTGTGTGATCATTGTGCTGAATAGTTTAGGTGCCAGTGTTCAAAATGCCACGTCTCATTCATCCGGATGGTTTGTTGTATCTGATTTGTCCTTCCCTTCTTTTAATTGGCGAGTGATTTGTTTATATGCACCTCCTTAAATTGATGAACGGTGTGAAACATTCGATGGAATTCGTACTTATTGTAAATGCGATCACATAGTCATCCTATTGGGAGATTTTAATTGTGTGATCAGTGCCGATGATAAAACAAGTACATCCAATTTCAACGACTCAAGCACAGTCGTGTTAACGATTCTAATTTCTGACTTAGACCTTGGGGATGTTGGAAAGTGTATTGGTAAAGGACTAACACTGTATACGCATTTCCAAGGCTCCAGTCATGCACGCCTAGATAGGGCCTACGTGTCACTGGAATTAGTTCCGATTATCAGTGAGTGTAATGTCCTCCCTATATCTTTTAGTGATCACTGCTTAGTGCCAATTGTAATGGGTAAAAGAAATAGACGTCGACCAATATTTAACTCGGACACATGGAAGCTAAATTCTAATCTCTTGGAAGATGAAATATTTATGGATAGTGTTCGAGATGCGTTGGTGAACATAGACAGTGGAGATTAAAAAAAATATGGAATGAAGTGTGAAAAAGTTAAACAGAATATAAAGTTGAAAGCTGTAGAATGCTCTTGTGTAATAAAACACGGAAAGAGTGAAGAAGAAAAACCCTACGCTTAAATCTGAAAGTGCTGCTACCAGAGGAAAGCAAAACGCCAGGCTTATTCATATAAAATATAAGGTCAGTAAAGTCCAAATTGGAACAAATCGATGAGGAGAAGTATCGTGGCGCACAAATAAGGGCAAGGGCAGAGAAAATGATCGTAGGGTAGAAACCGATCAAAAGAATGCTTGGTCTCGAAAAACGAAACGCTCAGCAGAGTGTTATACATCAGATTGAATACATGGGTAACGTTGCATGTGAACAGAGATATATAGAGGATGCTTTCAACAAGTACTACAACACTTTATTTTATAAATGTAAAGTAAATATAGATGAAGACAAGAATGAATATTTAAAATTAATGCCAAAGGTTTAAGACTGCAGGAAAGACAGCTTAGAATGTCCTATTTCTGAACGGGAAGTGACAAAAGCAATTATTGTCCTCCATTTGGGGAAATCTCCAGGACCTGATGGGTTAACAGCCACATTTTGTAAGGAATTCAAACACGAACTAGCACCGTTTGTAGCAGCGGTTTTTAACGAAGCTTCAGGCATGAAGATTCTGCCACCTTCTTTTCTGCTATCTCATACTATATTATTCCAAAAACTGAAGACGCAGTTAAATAACGTGAAGTGAAATCGTAGTGGCCAACCAGTCTATCATATATCGACTACGAGATTTTGATGGAAGTGTTAGCAAGAAGACTGCAGACAGTTATTATTAACAATGTAGGCGACTACCATACATGTGGGATTAAAAGGCGCACTATATTCACAAACATTCACCAGTCACGAAGTGTATTGGAGTGCTGCGATGCCACAAACGATCACATCACGATGATTCAGATAGATTTAGAAAAAGCATTTGACCGAGTACCACACGAAATTCTTTTTCTTTTGTTAGACTATCTCAACGTTGGCAAAGTAATTCTAGGTACCATTCAAATGACATATACTGGATGTGAAACTCGGCTAATCATCAACAAAGTTCTTGTAAAACGAATTAATGTCAGACGGTCTGTACGACAAGAATGCCCTTCGTCTTCCCTCCTATTTTCAATTTATATAGAGTCATTTTGCCAAAAAGACATGAAAAGCAGTAACATAGTGGGGTACAAACTACAAGAAGCTAAAGTGGGCATACGCAGATGATATAGCTGTGTTTTGAAAAGATTATGATAGTATCGCTGAAACCATAAAAATTGTGAACCTTTACTGTAATGAAGTGGTAGTTTAGTAAACTAGAGCAAGTGCCTGGGTTACTGGCACGGCGAATGGCCTGTGACTCCACAATTTGTGGCTGGTATTTCATGGACTACTACTCCGGTACGATACCTAGGTCTGCCATTAGAATATTATTGTGACAGTGAACCGTACTGGCGGCGTCATACCGCGGACCTACGAGAAAAAGCTGAACAACTCAATGGTTTTCAGCTATCAATTTTCACCAGAGCAATCTTTTGTAACGTATTTTTAGTCAGGAAGCTCTGGTATGTCCATCAGGTATTGCATTGCTAACGTGTGGATGTACAGAAGCTTTATCGAATATTTGCTGTTTTCTTGTGGGGTTCTTCTTGGGAGCGAACAAGTAGAACTAACTTATTCAGATGGGTTCGCTCTGGTGGACTTGGTCTGTGTCATTTGTACCTTCGTCAGTTAGTTAATCTGTTTATGTTTTTCCGAAATAATCGAGTCTCATTCATACGTACTATTATACAGCTTAGGCTTGGAAGCCGGTTGCCAGAATTTGTGGTAGCATCTGGTCACATAAAAGCAAGCATTAGATGTTTCCTAAAAGAAGTTGTTGATTCATGTCTCTTTCTAAAAACGCGTTTTTCATTGGAATACCTCAGTACGGTTTCCCTTGAAAAGTTATACAAAAGTTTAACAGAAACAGTTCTTCCTGTTCTCCTATATAGAGCAATATATCGTGTAGGACCAAGCCAAAATGTCTTAAGCCATGTAAAAAAAATAGAGGTATCACCTGGAGCGAAATCATTTTTCTTTAAATTGCACACTGGGACCTTGCCCGTGAAAACATGAATGCAAGAAAAGGGCTTATTCGTTTCTTGGGGTGTTGATTGCCTTCTCTACGAAAAGCTGAAAACAATCGAACATGTTTTCCTTGACTGCTGGGATTCAGTCTTTTTCTGGGATGTTCTCCCAGGAACTTTGAAAAAAAGATCTGCCTCTCGATGCCTATGGCATCTGATTTCTACCAGTATCAAATAAAGAAGGAATGCCTTTCGACCTAATTATGCTACTGGGCCTGCATGGTATATGGCAATCTAGAATGGCGGTGCGCCATGCTGATTTTAATGCACGTCCGGTTAGACAATACTTCTTTCAATCTGTCTGTTCGTTCGTGGAATCACAAAAAGTTCAACAAGAGGTGCCCGAATGACTTCATCGAGTAGAAAGCCTTTACAGATGAAGGAATTTTAAAAAGCCTGTTAACTATGACGCTTTTTACCTCTTTTCTTTGTTTCATTTTTCTCGTTTGATGTATATTTGTTTGCGAATGTTGTATGTACACAGACAATAAAGAAAAAAAACCGTGATAGCTCAGTGGTTAGAGCATTGAACGCGTTGTTCGAAGGGCGTAGGTTCGATTCCGCCTCACGACAAGTTATTTTTTCACCCACTTTTTTACTTCTCGTTTACATAAAATTGGTTGTATTAATTTTTACTATACATTCCGGGCATTATTGTCTGTAATATCTCCTTAAAGTTGTGTCAAAACACGAAAAACGAGCCCTTAGGTATACACTTCTTTCCCTTATTCATTAACGAGGGTCTCGTTCTGGCAGACTTGATGCCGTTAGGTTTTATACGAGGCACTATTGGTCAGCTGCCCGCTCGTATAAGTTCCCATGCTACGTGACGCCACACAGGCTCATAAAAGAGTGTTGTACTCTCGCCGCCATGGCTACAGATGGCGCCGACCGACACTCCAACGTGTGAATTCACATATACACCCAATAAAGTGGCTGGGGGGATAGCCGCCGTGATAGCGCAGTGGTTAGAGCATCGAACGCGTTATTTGAAGGTCGTAGGTTTGATTCCTGCTCACGGCAATTTATTTTTTCACCCACTTTTTATTCTTTCTATTTACATTACATTGATTTTATTAACTTCCCTATACATTTCTTTGCATTAATTTCTCTTATATTTCATTGATATTGTGTCAAAACGCGGAAAAACGAGCGCTCAGGTATACACTTCTTTCCCTTGTTCATTAACGATGGTCTCGTACTGGCAGGCTTGGTGCCGTTAGGTTGTATACGAGGGACTATTGGTCAGCTGCCCGCTCTTATTAGGTTCACGTGCTACGTGACGCCACACAGGCTCATAAAAGGGTGTTCAACACTCGCCGCTATGGCTACAGAAGGCACTGGCTGACACACCCACATTTAAATTCACATATAAACCCAATAAAGTGGCTTAGGAGGTAGCCGCTGTTTAGAGCTCACTGGTTAGGGCATCGAACGCGTTATTCGAAGGTGGTAGGTTCGATTCCTGCTCACGGCAAGTTATTTTTCCACCCACTTTTCTCTGTTATTATTTACATCACATTGGTTTTGATAACTTCCCCTATACATTCCTTGGTATTATTATCTGTTAGATCTCATTAATATTGTGTCAACACACGGAAAAACGAGCCCTTAGGTATAGACTTCTTTCCCTTATATATATATATATATATATATATATATATATATATATGTGTGTGTGTGTGTGTGTGTGTGTGTCGGGGGAAATATATATATATTTTCCCCGGCTGATACGTTAATGGATCACAAGGTGGTGGACGCTCACGCGTGCACGCGCTTATCTCGCGGTAAGAAGCAGCATCGTACGCCTTTGGCTTTCAACGGAAAATTTTGTTGTAGTTACTGGGCGCGCAAAGGCCACTGCACTCATCGCACTGTCTCCAATGGCAAAAAGGGTGTGCTTTTGTGGCACAGCTAAGAAACAACTGAGAGACTTATTAGCGTGAGCAACGTGGTGAACGTTTCTATCTGCTTTCCTTTCTTCACATGGATTACAAATTAATTACTATTGCATTCATTGTTTCGCCTTTGTGGCAAAGCCGTGACATTGTTTTATGTATGGATGGGTGGATGAATGAGCATTATTTGCTCCTTCAGAACATGCTTTATCCCGTCGTGGACCGTTCTCACGCCGAAACAGCAAGACCAAATCTTTCTGCTGCGTCGCTGGCCCGGTTGACTGCCCATAGCTGTTGTTCGAGTCCGGAGCCTGCAATTGCACTCTCCCAATTAGACGACGTGAAGGCTTCTCCACAGCGTTACGCGGGGCCCTGCCAGAGCATATGTTCCTAAGTAGCTATATCGTGGCAGAAGATACATGTATTAGTTGGCTGTATTTTGGGATAATTTTTGTTCAATAGTGCGACATTAGGTTACACCCCGACCTGAAGAAGCCTGCGTGTCAGAGGCTGAGGTCTGCTTAGTTTTCTGCGTGGTGGAGGGTATTGTCTCTCCGCCAGGAAAAAATACGCCAGTTTATCACACGAGTATGGAGGGTCATTGTTATTCAAGACATCAGCGCCACGGCTCTCGAAAGCTACACGATTCACTGGTCCTCGGGCAGCTATGTGGGCTGACTCGTTGAGATTATGCGGGGCTCCTTCTATGCGTCCCATGTTAGGTGGAAACCAATCGATGGCTTTGTCCCGAAAAAAGATTGATTGATATGTGGGGTTTAACGTCCCAAAACCACTATATGATTATGAGAGACGCCGTAGTGGAGGGCTCCGGAAATTTAGACCACCTGGGGTTCTTTAACGTGCACCCAAATCTGAGCACACGGGCCTACAACATTTCCGCCTCCATCGGAAATGCAGCCGCCGCAGCCGGGATTCGAACCCGCGCCCTGCGGGTCAGCAGTCAGCAGCCGAGTACCTTAGCCACTACACCACCGCGGCGGGGTTTGTCCCGAAAAAAGTGCAAAGCTCGTTCCGATGTTGTTCCTTTGCAATATAGCTCCATATATATATATATATATATATATATATATATATATATATATATATATATATATGTGTGTGTGTGTGTGTGTGTGTGTGTGTGTGTGTGTTGTGCGATGCTAGATGTCAGAAACGTGGTCTGGCTCATACGCCATTATTTTTCTGTGACGTAGGAAGGCAGTGACTGATGGTGCTTTGGAATAAACATGGCATATGAGCCGGGCCACGTCTGCCATTCGTCATAACGTCACACGAGTCGACAGGATGAAGGCCTGGCAGCCACTTCATCAACCGGCCATCATCATCGAACAACTCAGCAAGACGCAGTGACGTAGAGCGGACCACACAAGTGCATCCCAACTCTACACCATGGCCAGCATCATGAAAGCACCGTTAGCTGACCTTGACATCCCCAAGTACGTCAGATCAGCGGACGATGGATCCATACAGGGCTGGTTCAACCTATTCGAGCTCCACGGCGCCGCTGCATCCTGGTCGGAACGGGAGATGGTCATCAACTTTACCGACTACGTCTCCGTTGAGGCTTTCAAATTCTACCTCGCCCACATATTTCAAAATTATAAGTCATGGAAAAAGATTAAAGAAGAAATGACCATCAGATTTTAATAACACAATTATGGCTATGGCGAAGACTCGATTATAACTAAACATCCACAGGCTATCGCGCTCAGTTCTGAATTTCACAAGCAGTCTTCAAACTTACAAACGCCCAGCTTGAATCGACCACTGCCCCAACAGAAAGTGGGACATGAGTACACTGACAGGCGACCATGCGTTTTTCGGGAAAAACTTAATAATCGAGCGCGCCTCTCTTCTTTGAAAATCGGCATTTTCAAAATCGTCGCTCCAGCATATGACACAAGACGTTGCTCACCCTACTGCTGCCCATCATGCTTCGTCTTGATTACGTGGTCCACCACCTGGTTTTCTAGCACACAGCTTTTATAAGGCTCCTAATGGTCGCTATCCGAGTCATAAAGACGTTTTTTCACGGTAGACCAGCTGACGCATGGGGAAAATACCGAACGACCCCATGATGACTCGAAAAGAAAAAAAATCAGTCTTTACGCATTGGAGCAGCTAACTTAATGAAGTTCCGTATGCCTCATAAATTAAAGCGAAGCATCTCATGCATTATCCACCACATTCGCTTCGGTGTGACTTACACGAGACGTTACACCTACTTGATTGGCTGTAATGATACAGGTCCCAATTGTGGTCACTGTCGGTTGCCAGTAACGCTCGAACATATATTTTGCGACTGTCCAGCATATGCAAGCGAACTTCAGCAACTCATATATTCGATTGGCCGATATATTAGTCGGCCATTAACCGATGAGGTTGTGTTAGGTCCTTGGCTTGACACCAGCAGCACACATGTGGTTATACGAGTCGTCATCGCTTTCTTAGAAGCCACTGGACTGGATGCACGTCTGTAGAGTTACGCAGCCTAATAAGAACATATCATCTCTCTACCTTACCATGGTCATTCATCACTATTTCACTCCCCAGTCACCCTTACCCAGTGTAGCAGGCCAGAGCAAACTATAGCTCACTCCGACCTCTCTACCTTTCTGTAATTAAATTCTTTCTGTCCCATCTAGCACACTAGGCCCACCTCCTGGTTTTCCGTCGCTTGGCTCTTTCGTCACTCACGACGCCCACCTTACATCTGGCACGCTCACAACGGTTGGGATAGAGCTGCGGAGCTCGGAGGATACTCACCAAGCCCTGAACCTACCATCCAGACTCAGGCGCAAGAACCACTCGCAGCGAACAGCGAAGAAGCCCCTAATGATGTAGCTATAAACTCTGAAGCATTACCTTCATTACCCGAAATGCAGCACAGCAGCCTAGAGACTACTATCTACCCAATGGACACCACATTGAGTTGCCCAGAAAATAAGTTTCATGGTCAAAAAGCGCTGTCACTGCAGCTCTTTTCACAGCAACATCATCAATGCCAGCAAGTCCAACAACAACAGAGACTCCAAGGTCTACATGAACGAGGACAACGACGAACACAAACATCATCGGATGATCACTCAAGGGTTAAACGAAGGCGTCTACAAGCGAGACAAGTGAAGCGACGACAAATTGAAGGTGTCTCTCTCGAGAGAAGAAAGATATCAGATTTAAGTCATTTTCCCGAAAACAAATATCACGCGAGTTATCTCCAGCAGAGTTCAATACAGAGCCTACGATCAAAGAGACTGAAACAATAGAAAACAAAACGACACAAGCGGTTAAAAACGACATCCTGTTTTGCAGAAAGACGAATGCATCACCCCATCAGCCAAAGAATACGCAAACTACCAGTGCCCCGTGCGTACTATTCAAGACAAAAAACGCGACGTCTGCGAAACTCGAGCTATTAGTATTCTAAGGCGTCCCAACTTTCCTCATTCCTCGCAAGGAACTGCTGTATCATCACCAATTTCCGCGTTACAACTGTGCTTGTGCTGTCACGAACACAACAGCCAGCTTCACCCACCAGAGCTCCACTTGATATCACCGGACTGCTGCCCTTTCCTGTGGATTTCTTGTGCAAGTTTATGCATCTCTCTTATTGCATGAAACTACTGCGATTTCTGACATTTATTATTATCATACACTACTTGTTTATGCTATGTATTTTTTAGCCCGTGTATTCTTTTGGAGGGATGGGGAATCCTTTAACGAAGGAAGGCAGTGATTGACGGTGGAAGCCGAGGAAGAAGAAAAGCTTTGGAATAGACATGGCGTATGATACCGGGCCACATCTGTCATTCATCACAGCGTTACATAAATATATTATGACGACTGGGTATTAACGAGGTTTATTGGCCGTGAACTCGTGAACGAGCAAGCGCAATGGACCTGAAGATGAAGCGATGCTCAAAGACGATGACGACTGCCAGCCAGAACAGGTGATGATGATTGACTGCTGTTCAGGTGAGGATGAAGCGCATTATAGATGCCTATACTAACTCCCCCCACGTGGAAGCGGCCAGCCTGGCTGCTGCGGAAGGATGGTCAAGGTGACGAGGAACGTCGTGTGTAAAGCTTCATCCGAGAAACATGTGCAATTTTGGCGCTGCGGTAACAGCAGTCAGTTGGCACGACAACAGGCGTCACACGATAGTTGACAGGTGAAGTCTGCTCTAAAACTACATATCGGCTGATGAATCGAGGCTGGAACTTGTCACACAAACCAGGTGTGCCAATTGGTGTCAATAGCAGCACCTCGTCATCCGGTCGGAAAGGTTCCACACGGTGAGAGGTATCGTAGACCGCCTTTATTGCTTGTAGCTTTTGTGTTCATACGAGCGCGCTGGCGGCACTGGGCAAGGCGAGAAATTTAATCTTCGGAAGAAGACGGTGATGAAGGGCCATTGTTAGTGAATAAGAAAACCTCGATAAAGAAAGTACGTGAATGTCCGTAAACGAGATAAAACGGTGAGTAGCACGTTGCGCGGGGAACAGCGGTGTTGTAGGCCAAAGTTAGGAATGGTAGAAGTTTTTCTCAGTTTCTGTGATCCGGTTGATAAACATGGCGATCATTTAGGCAAGGGTTCGATGAAATCTCTCAGTCAGACCGTTTGTTTGAGGATGGCAGCCAGACACTGTTTTGTGTTTAGTACCAGGAACGCGAAGAACTTCACCTAAAAGCTCCTATAAGAGCACCTTTCCACGGTCACTTAGAAGTACATGAGGAGCACCATGGCATAGAATTCTGGCCTGAAGGATGAAGTCAGATGCTTCTGATGCTGAACAAGTAGCTACTGAAGTCTCGGCGTAGCGTGTCAGATGGTCTATGGCAGTAGGTATCCTTCTACTTCCAGGGCCAGTAACGAGAAGGGGCCCATAAAAATCGACACCGACGACCTCGAAAGGTGTTGTAGGGCACGCCATAGGCTGTAATTGACCAGCAGGGGGAGATGTCGGAAGTTTGCGAAGTTGGCACGGAGAGCAGGAACTAACGTGTTTTGCTACGCTGGTAGAAAAGCCAGGCCAAAAAAAGCGGCATCGAATACGGCCGTAGGTTTTGTGAAAGCCGAGCTGGCCAGCAGTCAAATCGTCATGAAAGGCGTTAAGTATATGATGCCGCAGAGTGCGTGGCAGAACAGGTACCCAGCCTTGACCATCAGGATGATAAATGTGACGATACAGCACACCGTCCTGAAGCTTGAAGTGCTCGAGTTTTCGAAGAAGCCGCGCATTGGGTTGACACGTAGCTGCTGAGAGGTGGTCTATAATGCGCCGACAGTACGGGTCAACCTGCTGGCGAGAACTGAATGGTTGGTCATCATCGATTGGCGACTGGAACAGCGAGGCGAGCAAGGCAACAAAACTGGGAGTTGCGTCCGCGCTGGTGTCGTTGGAGATGGCAGCTGGAGTGTCGAATGAAGCCGTAGGTAGTGGGCAACGAGAAAGAGCGTTGGTGTCCTGATGTTTTTTGCCAGATTTATAAATAACCTTAAACTGATACTCCTGTAAGTGTAAAACTCAACGACCCAAGCGCCCGGACAAGTTCAATGTAGAAAGCCAGCATAAGGCGTGGTGGCCCGTTACGATGGTGAATTGACGGCCGTACAGATAAGGGCGGAACTTTTGTATAGACAGAACCACAGCGACGCACGCCTGCTCAGTGATGGTATAGTTGTTTTCGGTAGAAGTAAGCAATCGGCTAGCGTATGGGACAACCCTTTCCCGTCCAGAGTTGTCGCCTTAAAGGAGAACAGCACCTATAGCGCAACCAGTGGCGTCGGTATGCAGGAGTGTCAAGGTGGTGTCATCGAAAAGGCAGAGTACAGGCTCTGACGTGAGAGCTTCCTTCAATAGGTCAAACGCCGACTGACACTCCTCGGACCACACAAAGCGTGCATTAGAAGCAAGTAGTTTGTGAAGTGGCGCAGCTATTGAAGCGAAATTTCGTATGAAACGACGAAAACAGGATGCGAGGCCAAAAAAACTTCGCAAATGCTTAGGTCTTGTGGGGCGTGGAAATCAGAGAACGGCAGCGATCTTTTCGAGGCCAGGGCAATACCGTCCTTGCTCACGACATGACCAAGAACCTTGATAGATTTGGTGGCGAAACAGCATTTCTTGGTGTTCAGCTGCAGACCCACGCCGTCGAGGCATGTTAGGACGTCATCAAAGCGCCTCAGGCTCTGAAAAGACGTTGATGAAAGGATGATATTGTCATCAAGGTAGCAGAGACGCGTCTTTCATTTCACACCTCGCATGACGGTGTCGATCATGCATTCAAACGTCGCGGGCGCATTGCGGAGCCCGAAAGGCATCGCGTTAAATTCATATGGGCCATCGAGGGTTGCAAATGCCGTTTTTTTCGTTGTCCTCGTCGTGCATGGGAATTTGCTAATATCCCGAACACAAACCAATGCTTGAAAAGTATTCGGTGCTTTGCAGTGAATCAAGGGCGTCGTCGAAGCGTGGCATGGGGTGTACGTTCCTGCGTAAAAGAGCACGGAGCCATCTTTTTTTCGCACCAAATCAACAGGGGATTCATCATCATCATCATCAGCCTGACTACGTCCACTGCAGGACAAAGGCCTCTCCCATGTTCCGCCAGTTAACCCGGTCCTGTGCTTGCTGCTGCCAGTTTATACCCGCAAACTTCTTAATCTCATCTGCCCATTTAACCTTCTGTCTCCCCCTAACCCGCTTCCCTTCTCTGGGAATCCAGTCAGTTACCCATAATGACCAGCGGTTATCCTGTCTACGTGCTACATGCCCTGCCCATGTCCATTTCTTCTTCTTGATTTCAGCTATGATATCCTTAACCCCCGTTTGCTCCCTAATCCACTCTGCTCTCTTCTTGTCTCTTAAGGTTACACCTACCATTTTTCTTTCCCTTGCTCGCTGCGTCGTCCTCAATTTAAGCTGAACCCTCTTTGTAAGTCTCCAGGTTTCTGCTCCGTAGCTAAGTACCGGCAAGATACAGCTGTTATATACCTTCCTCTTGAGAGATAGTGGCAGTCTACCGGTCATAATTTGAGAGTGCTTGCCGAATGTGCTCCACCCCATTTTTATTCTTCTAGTTACTTCAATCTCGTGGTTCGTCTCTGCGGTTATTACCTGCCCTAAGTAGACATAGTTTTTTACAACTTCAAGTGCACTATTACCTATCTCGAAGCGCTGCTCCTTGCCGAGGTTGTTGTACATTACTTTCGTTTTCTGCAGATTAATTTTAAGACCCACCTTTCTGCTCTCCTTGTCTAACTCCGTAATCATGAGTTGCAATTCGTCCCCCGAGTTACTCAGCAATGCAATGTCATCGGCGAAGCGCAGGTTACTAAGGTATTCTCCATAGACTATTATCCCTAGCTGTTCCCATTCTAGGCTTCTGAAAACCTCCTGTAAGCACGCGGTAAATAGCATTGGGGAAATTGTGTCTCCCTGCCTTACACCCTTCTTGATTGGTATTCTGTTGCTTTCTTTATGAAGCACTATGGTAGCAGTTGATCTCCTGTAGATTTCTTCCAGAATGTTTATATATACTTCATCTACGCCCTGATTCCGCAGTGTTTACATGACGGATGATATTTCTACTGACTCAAACGCCTTCTCGTAATCTTGAAGGCTATGTATAGTGGTTGGTTATACTCTGAGCATTTCTCTATTACCTGATTGATAGTATGAATGTGAACAATTGTTGAGTAGCCTGTTCGAAATCCTGCTTGTTCCTTTGGTTGATTGAATTCTAATGTTTTCTTTACTCTGTTAGCAATTACCTTTGTAAATAGCTTGTATACTACAGAGAGCAAGCTGATCGGCCTGTAATTCTTCAAGTCCTTGTCATCTCCTTTCTTATGTATTAAGATGATGTTAGCGTTCTTCCAAGACTCTGGTACTCTTCCCGGGGGATTACCAAGGGCTAGATGATTGTGTCATAGAACGAGCGCTCAAAAAGGGCGCGCCGCCAAATTCTCGCGACGAAACGCCGGAGTGACGCCGCGAGGTCAACGATAAAAAAAAAGAAAACAAACATCCAAAGACTGCCCGGGCGCGTGACTCTCTCCCTCGGAAGCGTGGGTTCGCCGACGAACCTCCTCTCATCGGCGCCCGAGCGAGCACTGGAACTTTCTAGATGGAAAGAGGCGTGGTGATGCCGGGTTGCGTCATCCGTCGCGGACGACCTTCGAACCGTCTCGCCGTCTCCCCAGCCTTCGCTGCATATCGTGCCGACGAAAGAATGAGAACTTTCTGGAATCTCGCGCAGAAGGTATTTAATCGAGCAGCCGAGATGGGAGATCAGGAGAAGACGGTAGTTAGCGCCAGAGCGCGTAGGGATTCCGCCGTGTAGTCGGCGAAGGTTTTGTCCGTAGGGACAAAGCAGGAGAAGAAGAGGATTTCCACCTGAGGGGTGAAGGCTCGAGCTACAGGCAAGAGCGTGTGTCTACCGCTATCGAGCGAAGACGCGTGGCAACAGCTGCGCGTGTGAAGCCGACGTGTTTCCGGCGAAGAAGGTTGAAGCTTGGAGAGTGGCCAATTGAAGACGCGAGGTTTCCTGGAAGAGAAACTTTGGGGGCAGCGGAACGATAACAACGCTGGACTTTGAGTGAGTGATTCTCGGAAGAGTATCATCCAGACTTTTGTTCCAAGAACTTTGGACTGAATAGGTTTTCTATCTCTTCAGTCTTTAAGTGTCTTGGTTGTTCAATGCATGCGACTGCATTGTAGTGTGTATTGTTGTCTGTGTCCGTTGTTTCGAGTGTGGCTGATTGTACTGTGTAGTACGTTGTTTGATTGGTGACATATTGTACTCAACTATTGTGGAGTGTGCGTACTTGTGTATCGTTCTTGATCTGCCATTATTGACAATATAATTTTGTTTTGTTTATCAACTCTTGGCTCTGACTTGTTCTTTGGGCCACAGCCGGCGTTCGCTGGCGCGCCAAAAAGGACCACTTCTAAATTGTCCAAGCTTTCGTGGTGTGGTTCGGGGGGCCGATACTTCGGCCCTCTGAATTAGCCCGGCGATCAACTCCCGAATTAATGGGACTTGTGACAGATGGACGACTTGTTTTTTTTTGGAGCATGTCAGCGACGTTTTCCTCAATGATTTTTCGCTCAGCGAGAGACACGCAGTACTAGTGGCGATGAACAATAGATGTTCCCTTGGTCTGAATGCGGTGCGCTGCAGCGGTAGTTAGCCTCAACGCCGAGGAGCAGGTTTTGAAAGAATCGGCTTGTTTGTTTAACAAAGCAAGCAACTGCTGCGCCTGAATAGCTTTTAAGTCATCACTGATAAGTGTTGTGAAGGGAGAGGAAGAACCAGGCTTACTTATAGAACGCTCGTTTGTAGAGGCAGGTTTAAGTATCGTGATGCTGACAGACACAACCTCCACAACACAAACTACAGCAGTGCCCTATTGCAGGAGAACTTTCTCCAGTGTTACATTCGTAGCAATGACGAGCACGCAGCCATGGTGAAAGTGTACGACGCCTGTCGACGAAGCGACGCAAGTCGACGAAGGGGACATCAAGATGTCACCGCGGTCGATGTCCTTTGAAGTCAGGGTCACAATTCGCTCTTGACGTGGCGGTAGTATCTAGGGTTCTCTTCGCTAGAGCTGATCGAACGGCAGGTGTGCCGTTCGATCAGCTCTAGCGGCAGCTGCTGCTTGAAGGCAGGCCAGTCAGTGAAGTCAATCTCATGGTTCAAGAACCACGTCTTGGCAACGCCCGTGAGATGAAGCGATGCTATGCGGAGCTTGTTAGAGTCGTCTTAGTGATTAGTTGCGCTTACTCGCTCGTAATTATTGAGCCAGTCCTCCACATCTTTGCCGCGGAGAGCAGCGAAGATCGGAGGGTCGTGCTGGTGGCTTACGATGTAAAGAGCAGAGGTTTGCTGCGCAGGGATGGGAGCAGAAAGGACGTCCGCCCAAATAGTTAACAACTTTTTTCACACACACTCATTATCAGACATGTTGGCAGACTGAGGGTCCAAGCGACGGCCTAAAGGGAGCTCCATCGAGTAGACGTTGTGAGGCGAGGACCGCGATTGTCAATCCACCTCCACCACGTATGACGACTCGGTTGTTGCGAGGTTTATTGGCCGTGAACTCGGGGACGAACTAGTGCAACGGACCCGATGATGATGCGCACGTTCAAAGATGATGATGACTCTCAGCCAGAACAGGTGATGATAATTGGCTGCTGTCCAGATGAGAATGAAGCGCATTATAGATGCCTACAATATATATATTGCCACAAGTTGTCTCGCCCTTGTGCTCAAATTTGGATGCATGTTAAAGAACCCCAGGTAGTTGAAATCATATGGTGGTTTTGGGACGTTAAACCGCTAATATAAATCAATCAATCAATCAATCAAGCTGTCTGGCACCTGTACTCACAGGCTGGTTCCTGTTTTTGTACATTCCGCCGCGCAGCAGCCAAGCGCCGCAACCACGTGCTGAAGAAGACTGGTGGCTCGTAGAATGATCGGCGCGAGGCAAAAAAGGGTTGAAAAGGACGTCGACGAAGTTAGACGAGTGAGCGTAGGACTTCTTAGCAAGTTGAGCAGCTTGATTTACCGGCACACGTTCGCCCTAAATAAACAGTTGTCTTAACAGAAGGCCCGGTATTTCTTGGCTACAAACAAGTAGAAGTGCTGGGTGATGATTCCAAGCCCACCTCAAGCTAAAGAGCTTAGCCCAGATTCTCGGAGATTAGAGCCAGTGGAATTAACACCTGTTCACCAACGCGTGAGCCACCACCTTCGTGGTGAGGCACCCGAGTTGCGGACCTCTTTTCAATTTGTCAAGACCAGTGGAGAGCGTAATTCGCGAAGCTATACAATTGTCGGCCCACTGACGACTTTTCTACCTCACGTCGTCATGAATCCACCCCGGACTGCAGAGGTCTGTCCTGGTGGCGTCTTCGAAGATGCTGAGGACTGGCTTAAGGGCTTCGAACGCGTCGCGAGGCTGAATGGTTAGGACGAAGCCAGGATACTTCATTACGTGTACGTAGCACTGCTAGCTTCCGCGCGTACGTGGTTTGAGAACCACGAAGCGCTCTTTTTGTCATGGGATGACTTCAGGAGGGAGCTTCTTGCTACCTACCCAAATAGTGACCGCAAAAAAAGGGCAGATGCTGCTCTACTGACGAGGAACCAAAGAAACAACGAGAGCGTCACCATGTACTTTGGAAATATGTCCCGACTCTTCAGCCAAGCCGACCCAAATAATACTGATAAGATGAAGTTGTGACACCTTATGCATGAACTAAAAGATGAACTTTTTGCAGGCCTGGTGCGTAATCCGCCCCGCTCTGTGGATGATTTCAATTACGAGGCAACTGTGATAGGGAAGCCACTGCAGCAGCGCGAGTGCCAGTACAACAGGGACGTAGGTGTTTCATCAGTTAGCGCAGCGTAAGCAAGCCTCACGAGCAACATCAATCTCTTGCGGGAGGTGGCGAGGGCTGTCGTCCGGAAAGAGCTGCAGAAAATGCAATTGAGTAAAGGTGCTCCAGCGATGCCCTCACTTGCGAGCGATGAACGTGAAGTGCAGCATGCAATTCTACAGCCCCAGCCCCAGGTACTGCATCACGGACAACCAGAATCTCAGCATCAGTTATCGCATGCACAGGTTGTACGGAAGGACGTAGGACGCACGAATTGTACAGCTGTGACCACCGTCATGCCCCGGACATTTTTCCAAGTACGGCAACACCAATTACGAAAGCACGACCATGTATGATTGACGTATGGCAAACTGCAAACCGGCGGCCCCTGTGTTACTGCTGTGCAGAGGCAGATCACCTTTATCGCGCTTGCAGTATCGTCCAGTGGGACTGCGAGGCTTCCCAGTCGTTGCACCCTGTCTCCAGAACGGTAAACGTCCTTATGAGATCGAAGTTTCTGTCTTCGCGTCATACACTGCAGGATACACAGCAACAGGAGTCACTGTCGTCATCACAGATACGCTATCGGTTGCCGAGTTCTCGTTTCGTCATCAGATCTCCCAAGCGGTCGTTCACCTAGCCCGCGCCGGGAAAACTAGAGCCAGCGACCTATGGAGGCAAGACCACTGATGCTTGGAAGACGGAGGACCCTGCATCTCTAACCCATTGAAACGACGGCAGTTATGCAACGACGGATACGTGCAGCAATGGTGACGTTACTTCCGAACTGTTAATCACCATCGACGACCTTGAGGCTGCTGTGCTTGTAGACCCTGGTGCAGACTACTCTATGGTCAGTAGCGTCCTTGCACAAAAATGAAAAGAGTGCTGACAGAATGAACCAGACCTCACATACGCACCGCCGGAGAGCACTTAGTCTGCCCCGTGGGATTGTGTACAGCAAGAATAGGGATAAAAGAACTTGTGTACGCCGGCAGTTTTATTGTCCTCTCTGAGTGCTCCCGTGATCTGTGTATAGATACTGACTTCTTGCAAGAAAACAGCGCAATAATTGACTTGTCAGAATCTAAAACTTTGTTTTTTACAAAAAACGCAGTCGCAACGTCCCATACGAAAGAAAACCAGTTGTTTCACCTCTACGTATTGCTGACGTCACATATTGCTGGTGTCACCCTGCCGTCACGTGGCAATATGACAGTCCTTGTGAAAAGTGACGTTTCCCATGATTATTATGGGTTAGTATATAGAAACATCGAACTGCTGATCGAAAAATAAATATGCATGGCGTGAGGTCCAGTGAACTTTCATGATATATGTGCGGATGCCCTATTGACGAACTTTTGCAGTGAAGTACTACACGTGGCGAAGGGCACAGCCAAAGCGTCCCTGCATGAATATGGGTGAATAGTCGATGTTTGTGCGCCTTCAATCAATAGACATTGACGGAGAGCTTTCAACACCACAACAAAAGAAGCTTGCGAACCTGATCGAAGAATTCGCGCAATGCTTATCCACTTCATCAAAAGGTGGCCGCACTCCCGTCGCGAAGCGCCGTATTGAAGTTAAGAAAACTTCAGACTCTTGCATCAGCGTCCACACCAAGTAGACCAAAAAGAACGAGAAGAGATTAGCAAGCAGATGCAGGAAATGTTGAAGGACGACGTAACACAGCCATCCAGAAGTCCGTGGGCATCACCTGTGGGAATGGTCAAAAAGAAGGACAACAGCTTGCAATACTCTGTTTACTACAGAAAACTGAACCTCGCCATGAAGCGGGATGTTTATTGACTACGAAGAATCGACGATACATTGGATAAGTTAAGCAATGCTAATTTCTTTTCATCGTTGGATTTGAAGAGCGGATACTGGCAAATCTAAGCGGATGAACTAGATCGCGAAAATTCGGCATCGTGACGCCCGATAGACTCTACAAGTTCAACGTGCTCCCTTTTTTGAGCTCCGCGACAGCTATCCTTCCAAAGGATGATGGACACTGTCCTCGTCGGACCTGAAATGGCCGTCGTGCCTAGTCTACCTCGCTGTGATGTAGTAGTTTTTTTCTTCTACCTTGGATGAGCACGTGCGCCGACTGAGAAGTGTACTGGATGCCATCCGCGTGGCAGCATTGACTATCAAGCCGGAAAAATGCCACTTTCTGATTTCGCGAGCTTCGGTTCCTCGGACACATTGTTAGTGCTGAAGGCGTCCACTCAGATCCGGAAAAATATTGCAGCAGTTCAAACTTTTTCTAAGCCACAAGACGAAAAATCCGTGCGACGATTGCTGGAACTCTGTGCCTATTACTGACGCTTCGTCGAAAACTTCACAAAGATCGCTGAGCCGTTGACCCTGCTAACAAAAGAAAGTGTACCATTCGTGCTGGCGGTAAGAACAAGAAGGAGATTCGCAGAGTTTCGACCCCGTTTGCAGTCTCCCTCTATACTTGCGCATTTTAAAGAGGACAGCCGAAACAAACATCCATACCGAGGCGAGTCAGATTAGGCTCGGCGCCATCCATATTCCGTGGCAAAACGGGCAAGAAACAGTTATAAATACGAGAGCCGCATGCTATCTAATGCCGAGTGCAATTACTCCGCGATGGAAAAAGAATGCCTCGCCGTCATATGGGACATCAGTAAGTTCCGCCCGTACTTGTACGGGAGACCATTTCGAGCAATCAGCGATCTTCGTTCCTTGTGTTGGCTAGCGAATATCAAGGGCCCTTCAGGACGACTTGCTAGATGGTGCCTGCGCCTGCAGGAGCAACATATCACCGTCGTCTACATGTCCGGCCACAAGCACGAGGACGCTGATTGCCTATCATGTGCACCTGTAGAGTCTTCACCGTCTGATCAAAAACTAAGAAACCATTCTTGGGTCTCTGAACGTGTCCGAGATGGCTCAATTTCAGCGAATGGACACGGAGTTACTCCCGCTTATCCGATACTTGGAGGGTAAGCAGATTGAGGTACCACGAGTGTTTCACACGTGGATTAACGTCCGAAGTCCTCCAGAATGACCGTACTCTACAAACATAACTTCGAGAACAGTGGTGAGACGTTCGTACTCCTCGTATCATCACCACTGCGAGCAGAAATCTTAGAAGCGTGTCATGATGACTGGGCGGCTGGCCATTTGGGTAATAGTCGGACGTTAGCATGAATCAGTCAGAGATAATATTGGCTCGAAATAATCGATTCTGTGCACCACTATGTGAAGTCATGCCAAGATTGCCAAAGGCGCAAAATATCACGATTCAAACCAGCCGGCTTGTTGAAACTGATAGAGCCGCCAAGAGGGACATTTCAGCAGATGGGAATGAGTATACGTGGTTTGTTTCCTGTATCATCATCTGGAAACCGCTAGATCATTGTAGCAACAGACTACATGACCCGATATACTGAGACGCTATCCCTCGCAAAAGAAACGGCGAGTGAAATAGCCCACTGTGTCGTCACTCAAATCGTACTACGACATGGTGCCCCGAAAGTGGTCGTAACTGACAAAGGAAAAGCGTTCGCTTTTCCTTTTGATTAGGGAGGTAGTGAAACTCATGCATACCGATCACAGGAGGACTACAGCCTATCAACTACAAACAAACAGATTAACTGAAAGGCTCAATAGAATGCTCGCTGATATAATCGCCATGTATGTGGACGTCAAACATCCTACATGGGACAATATTTTGCCTTATGCTACATTTGCATACAACACCGCAGTGCAAGAGACGACCCACTTCACACCATTCTACGGTCGGACAGTAACAACAACACTAGACGCGATGTTACCTCTCGATAGTCTGAATGAAAGTGACCAGGACATCGGTGAATACATAGAAATGACAAACGAGGCACGACAGTTGGCGAAAGAACGCATAATTCACCAGCAGGGCGTCGATGCGTATCACTATAGCTGAAGTGAAGAGAGGTACAGTACAACTCTGGAGACAAAGTGTGGGTCAGGACACCTGTACGTGCTGTTGGCCTATCTAAAAAAATGATGCGGCGCTATTGCGGCTCCTACAAGGTACTTCGACAGCTTAGCGCCCTAAATTAAGGAAGTAATCCCCGGTGTTCACGTGTGCTCAACGTGACGCAAGAATCAACCAGAAGTAGTACACGTAGTATGAATGAAGCCGTACAACGAAAGATGCCTTTCAATTTGGATTTCACACCAATCTTATTTAATAGAACACCCTTGAAGCCATTCAAAATCGCGCGGCTTGATTTATAACCGCGCAATACAATTTTCGAACAAGTGTTCCTACAATAAAATCATCACTGTCTCTCACCTCTCTGGATCCTAGACAATAAATAGCACGCCTTTATTTATTTCACTAAGCTATACTGCAATTATTCTTACTTACATGGTTCCCTGCTTCTCCTACCTATTCAAATTTCGCGTCTTCTTTTCAATTCTTTGAGTGGCCCAAATTTAAAAAGTTTAACCAACGCTTTTAACAAATCTTATTTGCCAGTTAACAATTAAGAATTGGGATCGCCTTCTAAATGCAATAGCCAATGAAAGTAATACTGTGATGTTTAAAACCTTACTCGAAACTCATTTTACAACCGCACCATCGATATTTCTGAATATAGCCAGTTGCCTTTTTCTCATTTTGCCACTTTAAATTATGCTATTATGTGTATAACGAGTTCCGTTATTATAATGGCCCTGTAATTCCAATTCTTGAACTGTATCCTACTTTATGTTCTTGGTCTGAAAATGTCTTTGTGTATCCCTTTCGACCCCCCCCCCCTTATGTATTATCCCGTCAGGGGACTTTAATGGAAAATAAATGGCGACGATGATGATGATGATACTAAGCTCCCACATGGGCTCTACATCTGCCATACACTTCAAAGCGGTTGATCCTTTATACGCATATAAAGGAGGCGTTCCTCTAAGAGAAATAAACAGAAAATAATTACAGGAGGCGTTCCTCAAACACAAAGAACGTACAGGCATCCGAAACTTGCACCCACGGTATATACACAGGATGAGTCCGAGATAACTACTGCCACAGTTGTTACTTCGCTGTGTTGGAAAAGCATGCTCTTTTCGTACACAGAGGCAACGCAGTGATCGAAGTGACCTTCGCGCACTCTAAGTAGAACGCAGTCGTTCCGCTTTAAGTCCAAGACGTACAGTTTTACCCCACTGCGAGATAAGTGCGTGTGTGCGCACAGCAACCACACACCGTAAAGCATTGTACGCAATTGAAGGTGCAGTACATAGATTAATATATGAAAAGGTAAGAGAGGACACTCGCATCAGCCTCTGCGGCTAATTTACGTTCGCAGCGATCCAAGTGGTCGTTGGGAAACTTCGCAGCCTTAGGAACAGGAAACCGAAAAAAAAAAGAGGATGTCTCGAAGGCTATTTTACAGAGATTAAGAACAATACAAAGCCTCCGAGACTACTTTTATGTGGGTGCTTGTCTCTGACACCATTGGTAACGCGTCGTTTGCATGCATCAATTAACTTCGTGTAAGCTGAACCACCAGAGTGGCGAGCACACGATGCCACTGTGCATCTATGTGAACATTTTATATAAAATATTCGAACGGTTGAGAGAGCGAAAACTTTTATTTTCAAGCAATATTCTTGGTGGGCACATCACCACTTTGTTATTGTTTGATGAACGCACGCATGAAGAGAGACATTCATTGCACTGCAAGACGCGGAAATACAGGTGCCCTATCATGATTTTAGGTTACAAACAAGATATAAACATATAGGCGACATTTACAAAGAGACCTTAAAAACATGAAAACATCAATGCATGCACACAACTAGACAAACAGTGCACAACGCAACACGCCAGTAGTTACCGCATTACTTCATTCCGACATAAACCGAACAAAGAAAAAAATTGGCTACGTTTGCTTTCCCACCTTTGCACAATATTTTTTCTATGAGCTTCACATCGTTTTTTTTTTTTTGCAAAATACTGTCACAAGCAGTTTCCGCGCCAAAAACAGAGCAATTTTAGCGGCCACGCAATCTGTTAACGAGACAGGAGAATTTACTCAAAGATTACGCCCTAGCTCTAGCTAAAAAACATTTTTCTAACTTCACCACTTCTCTCTTACTCTGAGCTTTAAGCAATTCACGAACGTCACAGTTAACGACTATAATGATTACTCCACCTTTTCACAAAATCCTACTCATTCAGAGATTTCTTATACGTGTACCTGCAACAAGAAAAGCTTACAGCGCGAGCGGCCACTCACTTTTTTGAGCCAAGAAACAATTTTCTCGGAAATATGCTGCGTAGCATTCACAAAAATAATACAGGATGCGAAGAGCACAAAAAAGCTCTCTGCGCCGAACAGCACAATGTAACAGATGTTCTTTAAAGGTTTCTGTGGTAAAAAACGCTGCCCTGGAGAGTGCGCGTCATGCTTTGACGTAGAAAATCGGTGTGCGGGGCCGATTTAGTATTTCAGGGTGCGCGGGAATCATCATGATAGTGATAGCGGTAAAACTATAAGCGCGCCTATGCGCGTGCTCGTGCGTGCACCACGTGAAAAGCTCCCGAGCCACGGGGACAGCTCGGCTAACCCCAGAGAGCAGAGAGCAAGGACAAGTTCGGGTTACGCCCCGGCTGCTCGTTCTGACCCTCCGTGTCCGGGCCTCGTCTCGGCGTTGAAGTCCTCGGGTGCGTCCTGGACTGGGCATCGCCCCACCTCGCCCCCACGTTGGTCTGAAGCGGCGTTCGTCACGGCCAGCTGCTGTTCTGGTCTCGGAGCGAGACGCTGTCCCAGGTCTGTTCGCGGCAGACGGGCGGTACGCTGTTCTCGGTGGTGTACAGGCAAGCCCAGGCGTTGACCACCGTACTGGGATGGCCTGGCGGTTATCTTCTAGACCGGGCCCCGCCTCGGTACGAACTCCGCAAGCACAAGGCACACCGCCTCCTGACTACCAGAGAGCTCAAGGTCAAGCGCAACGTTCACGCCCCAAGAGTAGAATGTGACGTGGACGAACAAGAACATTAACTCCCTTTCGCGTAGGACCGTGAACGCGTGTATATATGTGTGAGTGTATGTTGTGTGTATCCCTTTGTCCGTCTTCGTGTATATAAAAGTCTCTCGTTGTCCTAGAACATCCTCTGTCCTCATCAAGCTAACCTGCGCCCACAGTTGCCCACAAATTTTGGCGAGCCTGCCAGGATAGATCGGCCTTACCTTCTTGCCGAGAGCCAGACGGGCGGGACGAACCGATGGATTTAGAGAAATTGCACGCGATCGGAACGGACATGGGCCTTGCCAGGATCGGCACTCAACATCTTTCAGGCGAGAATTGGTCGCACACAGGATGCCTGTAAACGTGCAAAGGCTGCTTTGTATTGGAGAGGAGGTCGGGTGGTCTTGCGCCGACTTAGAGTGAATATTGCAAGAAGACCTTGATGAGGAACAAGAGAGAATTGATTTCGAACTGCGGTACATGTGCAAAAATGACAATGAGCGTGTGCGTTTGCGACAGGAAGGAGAGAAGCTGTTGTCTGAGATCAGCACAGCTATCTTTGAAATCCGAGAGATTGCAAATAGGGTAGTGCTTAAGGAGGTTAATGAAGAGGACCAAGTCAATAATCTCAAGGATGAGATAGTTATCCATGATGTGGACACAAATCTGTCAGGTACACCCAAAAAGGCTGTGTGTTGGAGAACGTGGTGATTGTAGCTCTGGGTACACGGTCTGCTAGTGAATGTGTTAAGCAGACATGTGATGGCATTGAAGGGTGACCGGAAGTATAGAGCAGCATGGCCTCTGCAGTGGTCAGCTGAAACCTCTCGGCCATACAAAGAGCACGTCATGCGCATCTGAGACTCTTGCTTCGGAGCCCAACGAAAAGCGAGTGGCATTGAAAAACCCTAAAACAGAGCCAGAAGATGACCATATTTCGAGCAAGAGTGGCCGGAACTCTAAGAGTAGTAGTGGAGGTAGGAACGCTGTGAGCCCAAAACATGGTACTCCGTACCATGCGGAGGAAAATGAACTTTGAGACAACCGAAAGATGTGGCGTGCTTTGGACTACGTATCCTGGCGCTTAGACCCCGATGTTTAGATTGAACATTGTTATATCTTCGTAAACATCGGGAAGCCACCGCGGTACACAGAAGCACATAGGAAGAAAGAGCTCTGGTTTTGCGCTAGTACATGGAAGAAAAGGAGAAAGAATACAAACCTGGTTGACCGATTCTGAACTGAACTGCGACACGACAACGGACTTCGAACGGCATGCGGAACCAATTCCCCGCGCTGACATAATGTTTGCCCGACTTACTTGGCGTCGATGCTTCCAAGCTTGACTCGACGAATTCATCGTGCTGCCCGGTGCCTGTGTTCGCCGCAACGGCATGAGTGAGTGGTCGTTGGCCTAGGCATCGGGTCACGAGCGTGCGGTGCCGTGCATTCCACGTGTGGACGCCCTTGGTACATCGTCACAGACAAAACATTATCATCGTTGAATGTGTTCAGTTTATGCGTATTGTGTCAGTTGTCTATGTCTTTCAGTTGTGCTCCGTCTTACTTGATAATGTATTTTCTGTGTTCACGGTCACGGCTCTGCACGTCCGAGTTCCTGGGTCCACGAACAACCACAGTCACCGAGAATAATTGTCAGCTAAGTGAAACCAGCTGTACGCTTTTAATATGGCAACCTAAGAGCTGAAATGTTATTTCAAGGCACATGAAGTCGAGTTACACTTGAAAAGTGTACAGATTCTTTTAGGTGTGGCACAATCTTGTCACATATTTTTGCCTTTTTTATTATTATTTTTTTTTCACTGTCATCCGTCGATGTGGATGGGCGATGATAAAGAATACCGCTGCCAAAGTGCGCTTTTATGCCGGTAAATCTTTGAGTGTATATTACAGTGCCGTATGGTGCCGGCGAGACACTTGGACATTCCAGTCTACTCTATGAACATGCCTACCCTTTGGACCCCACCGTTTCGCTGTTCTTAAACTAGGGGGAAGATGTGGTAAAAAAACGCTGCCCTGGAGAGTGTGCGTCATGCTTTGACGTGGAAAATCGGTGTGCGGGGCCGATTTAGTATTTCAGGGTGTGCGGGAATCATCATGATGGTGATAGCGGTAAACCTATAAGCGCGCCTGTGCGCGTGCTCGTGCGCGCATCACGTTAAAAGCTCCCGAGCCACGGGGACAGCTCGGCTAACCCCAGAGAGCAGAGAGCAAGGACAAGTTCGGGCTACGCCCCGGCTGCTCGTTCTGACCCTCCGTGTCCGGGCCTCGTCTCGGCGTTGAAGTCCTCGGGTGCGTCCTGGACTGGGCATCACCCCACCTCGCCCCCACGTTGGTCTGAAGCGGCGTTCGCCAAGGCCAGCTGCTGTTCTGGTCTCGGAGCGAGACGCTGTCCCAGGTCTGTTCGCGGCAGACGGGCGGTACGCTGTTCTCGGTGGTGTACAGTGACCTTCACGCTCTCTAAATAGAACGTAGTCGTTCCGCTTTAAGTTCAAGACGTACAGTTTTACCCCACTGCGAGATAAGTGCGTGTGCGCGCACAGCAACCACACACCGTTAAGCATTGTACGCAATTAAAGGTGCAGTGCATTGATTATTATATGAAAAGGTAAGAGAGGACACTCGCATCAGCCTCTGCGGCTAATTTACGTTCGCAGCGATCCGAGTGGTCGTTGGAAAACTTCGCAGCCTTAGGAACAGGAAACGGAAAAAAAAGAGGATGTCTCGAAGGCTATTTTCCAGAGATTAGGAACAATGCACAGCCTCCGAGACTATTTTTATGTGCGCGCTTGTCTCTGACATCATACTTCATTTTGTTAACGCTTCGTTTGCATGCATCAATTAACTTCGTGTAAGCTGCACCACCAGAGTAGCGAGCACTCGATGCCTCTGTGCATCTATGCGAACATTTTAAATAAAATATTAGAACCATTGAGAGAGCGAAAACTCTTATTTTCAAGCAATATTCCTGGTGGGCACAGCACCACTTTGTTATTGTTTGATGAACGCACGCATGAAGAGAGACATTCATTGCACTGCAAGACGTGGAAATACAGGTGCCTATCATAATTTCAGGTTACCAACAAGATATAAACATATAGACGACATTTACAAAGAGACGTTAAAAACATTAAAACATCAATAAATGCACACAACTAGACATACAGTGCACAACGCAACACGCCAGTAGTTACCGCATTACTTAATTCCGACATAGACCGAACAAAAAAAATTTTGGCTACGTTTGCTTTGCCACCTTCGCACAAATTTTTTTCTATGCACTCTACACCGTTGTTTTTTTTGCAAAAAACTGTCACAAGCAGTTGCCGCACGAAAAACAAAGCAACTTTAGCGGCCACGCAATCTGTTAACGAGACAGGAGTATTTACTCAAAGATTACGCCCTATCTCTAGCTAACAAACGTTTTTCTAACTTCACCACTTCTCTCTTACTCTGAGCTTTAAGCAATTCACGAACGTCACAGTTAACGACAATAAGAATAACTGCACCTTTTCACAAAATCCTGCTTATTCAGGGATTTCTTATACGTGTACCTGCGAAAAAAAAAAAGCTGACAGCGCGAGCGGCCACTCACTTTTTCGAGCCAAGAAACAATTTTCTCTGCGTGGCCTTCACAAAAATAGTACACGATGCGCAGAGCACAAAAAAGCTCTCTGCGCCGAACAGAACAATGTAACAGATGTTCTTTAAAGGTGTCATTGACGAATGAGTTACGCACTTTGCAAAGTAATGATGGAGTTCGTACCTAGCAGCAGCCAAGCTGAGAGGCAGACGAAACAAGAACATGACACACGCCTTGCACGTTATCACACACTTTTTTTTCGGATCTCCTTGCTGCTGTCCATTCTTCTTCATTGCCTTTATTACTCATGAACACGGAGCGTTACAACGTTGCCGTCGCGTCGACGCCATGTGCACTTCTCTCGCATCCGATTCATGCCAGATTGTGCCCAACAATGTAAAGGCAAGACGATAAAGATGGATGAGAATGCCAAATTCCCAGTCTCAAACACACATGGCGTGTAATGCAGTAAAAAATGCACTGTAGTAAATAACAAGTACGCGCGTTTCCTTGAAAGCAGTGAATGATGCGTTCCCATCTTGCGGCCGCCGTGAAGCTGCGTAGCCCCGCTGCATTTGACCAGAGCGGCCATCCTTAATATTCATATTACTGTATGAGCGGTGCACCGAACTACCATAGTGCCCTCTCGTCTTCGAGCTGGTAATGCTGAATATGGGCTGATATTTTACCCGAGGTGAGCGTATCACCAACGTTAAATTACGCGCTTACATAGCTCGCCGGCATGACGTCAAAGAACGTGCTCTTTTACAGCGAAAGCTGTTATGAGATCACGAAATGGATCATGCGTGGCACCGTAGCTGCCACCGCCACCGCCAGTGTCCGTAACCACTATCGCACGAAATTAAAAAAAACAGTGAATAGAAAACGCCAATGACACAATGGGGCTTGAACATGGGTCCGCTGCGTGCCAGTTCAGTATTCTACTACTGAGCCATGCTGGTGCTTGTGACTTGTACGCAAACTTGCCTTGGGCAGGCTTGATCTCGGGAAATGAATCGCGAGTAACTTCGCGTTAATAGGAGTAAGGGTCGTTTTTGACCATCAAAGCAAAGCCAAGCGTCACTCAGTGGGCGAATCCACACCTCTGCGTACGCTTCATTCCATTGGTTAGGATGGAACGCAGCATCACGACAAAGGCGGCCGCCAAAGTTCGGCTAAACCTAAACCTACGTCTACAAACATCATGCTCGGCCAGTACCATCTGGTGTGTGTCTCGGCTGGCGCACGCCCTTTACATTGCGTTCATCATCTACCAGCTCCCCGAGCACGTACAGCCATTTCATCAGCTCATTGCCTAGGCAGTATAGAGAGAAAGAGAGAGAGAATAAAGTGAGAAAAAGGCAGCGAAGTCAGCCATAGCAGGGCAGTATACGTGGCCAGTTAGGTCAGGACATGCCATGACCAAGCTAACAAGCCGTGTGTAGTGCTAAGACAGAAGTAGTTGGGGCACAATAAGGGAACACAAATGGGTTGTAGCGGTGGTGAAATGAAAACGTCTTGCATTTGTTGGGATTACGTTTCATGCCCAACAGGTCACTCCTTTCTTGCACGTGATTAGGTCATCTTTACCAGTGGTTTGATCGGTGGGATTGGTAATAGGGCAATGTATTGTGCCGTTGTGGCTGAACAAAAGATATAGAAGGAAACTTACGAAGCTAGGTCGTTCAAATAAGGAAGAGAAGTGGCCCGAGAGCGGAGTCTTGGGGGACACCTGATGCTACTAGAACGGGACTAGAGGGTAGTTCTCCTATGGAGACAAATCGCGAGTGGTTAGCTAGAAATTCCTCTATTCAATTTACTATGTCATCATGCATATTCAAATATCTACGTTTCAATAGGAGCCACTTATAGGGCACCATGCGAACACTTTCGAGAAACCAAAAATTATTCCGTTCGTCTGCTAATTAGTGTCACGATCGATATGGAAGTCCTGAACAGTGGGCTAATTTGGTTTTGCAACAATAATCGTTACGAAACCCACGCTGTGTGGGGTGGAAGAAGTTATTACCGTCAAGAAAATGAACGATTTCGGAAAATATTAGCTTTTTCATAATTTTACAGGGTAAGTTTGTTAAACAAATAAGGCAATAAACTAAAGAGCCGTCCTTGGTACCTGATTTGAAAACTGGTGTGACCTTCCCCATCACCCAGTCGGCTGGTAAGTGGCCGGTGTTAAGTAACTATGAGAATATCGGCGACCGATTCACTGAAGAAATGCATTCAGTGTTTTAGAGAACTTCGCATTCATTTCTATATATACCTGTCGAAGAACACACTTTCAATTTTTCAATGACCCAAATATACCCTCTGGGATAAGTGGCATACGCAAGATAGAAGACAGGACACCATTCGGTAACACATAGAATGGCATAGGTGTTTCGTGGGTAAACACTGCTAAAGAAGCGGTATTGAATAGCTCAGCGCTCTCAAAGTACCAATATCATCGCCCTCTTCCCTTTTTTTGTGTAATGTTGTGCATTTCCTGCGGGAGAAATATTTTACATACCTTGCTCGGTTTATAGTAAGCGTATTGAATAGGACTGTGTAAAAAAACGAGTGCTTGGCGCTGCGTGAAGCAAAGAAATATGCCTTTTCAGCCGCATAGTATTTTTTTTCCAAATGTGAGCACTGTGTTTTAACTTGCTAGACCGGAATAGCCATTTTTCGATTTTCTAGCTTTTTTTCAAGGTTTTTGAGTTTTATGGTTTATGAAAAAACGTGCGAAATGAAGTTATAGGTAAACTTTCCTGCTAACTCCCCTGATTTTGTTTTTGAAAATTCTCCAGCCATCTTCAAACAATCTACTCGAAAGACAAGCTTCAAAGTATGGTTAAAAAACTTTCAAGTTCGTTGTTGACTACCTCATAGTTATCTTTGTCATACAGACTGATAGCCTTCGATTGAATGTGGCTGGGCAAACGACTAAAGTTAAAGGCTGAGTGTATAACCTCATGATCGCTGATTTCGTGCATATATGTAAGCGAAGATAAACTTTATGGATGTGTTTTTAATATCAAGTTTAACATATTCGCTGAACTATTTGTAACGCGGGTTGGCCCCAACACCAACTGTGTGAGGTTGAAGTTTAGGCAGATATCGAGGAGTTCTTTTGCTTCCGCGCACGTTCATGATAAAGCTGCCCGATCTTGCCGATCGATGTCAGAATAGATAAAAGTCACAGACAATTAGTGCGCGCGCGTTCGGATGTTCGGATGTTTCAAAGTGGGATATTTCAATACGTTGTTAGATGGTTCAATATGTTTTGGAAAGTCTTGGATGCTTTGCGGGGGCCGATAGCACACTTTAAGTACCAAAGTCAGTGGCGCAGAAGAAATGAGAAGCCATAGGATTTCTAAGTCAGTCGTAATGTCGACGACTGAGCACAGGAGATGCTTAGTAGTGGGGATTAGAACACCTCCCCCACGGACGCCTTCACGATCGTTGCGAAAAACGTCGAAGTTCGGGAGATCAATCAGGATTGTTGTCTGTGATGTCACAAGAGATCCAAGTTTTGGTGAGCACGACTATATTGCTGCTAGATAACAAGACAAGAGTACATAATTCCTCGCGTTTTGAAATAAAGCTGCGCACGTTAGTGTAGACCACGGAAGTACTAATATTTTTTGGGTGGCATTACGGGGGCGGCGTGGCAGTTGGCGATACGGCCTGGGATGAAATGGGATTCATTTGACTGTTTGCAATACTTCATCGAAAGTATACCACTTTGAGCCAAGAAACAACGTTGTGTAGGCATAAAAAAACGGTCTACTTGTTTCTAGGTAAGGCTATAAAGTGCGTTCATGCATTTTGGAATGAACATGAGAAATCCTGCCTAATTGCGTAAGTTCTACTTTTCAGTTTTTTGCCGTTAGAAAAGAACACTTTTTTAGCTTTAAAAGATGCAAATCTAACTATGATATGGTGCTGCAGGTCAGAATAGTAGTGGCCAAGTCGATGTGCCTTTTCCATTTCTTTAAGGTCACTTTTTATATTCATAATTCGGAAGGTTCGTAATTTATTTATTTATATTCAAATACTGCAGCCTCGTTATGAGGCTATCGCAGGAGTGGGTACACAGCAAGAAATAATAAAAAGGTACAAAACAAAACAGCTGAATACACAAGTACATTGGCAGATCACAGAAATACAAAAAATTTTACAAACAGAGTTATACAAACAATGAAAGGTTTACAGCACACCGTCTTTTAATGCCTTCAAAAATTCATCTTTCTGCAAAGACCGAATGTGACCTGGTATGAGGTTCCACATTTCAATACATCAAGGAAAAAAGGTGTATTTGAAGAAATCAGTACGAGGATGAAATACAGATACATTAAGTGCGTGGCTGTTTCTGGTGGATGATGGTTTGGCAGGTGTTATGTAGTTGTTGTGTGGTGAATATTGCGGTGAATTAAATAAAGAGTGAAAAAGTTTCAGAGACTCGATGTCTCATCTTTTAGAAAGTGATGATATACCAAGCTGCGCTAGATGGCACGATGGTGAAAAATTACGATCATAGCGTCTGTAAATGAATCGAATAGCTTTTTTCTGGATGGTTGCAACGCGTTTTGTGTCAGTGATTTTATAAGGGTACCATACAGTGGCTCCATACTAAAGGATCGGTCGTACGAGGGTTTTGTATGTAAGCAGTTTTGTTTCCCTTGGGGCTAAACCTAGTGAACGGTCAAGGTATCCAAGTTTCTTCAGAGCCTTGTTGCATGTTGTATCGATGTGACTAGACCAAGATAAGTTAGTAGTGAAAAGGAGACGAAGGTACTTATATTGTGAGACCCGCTGCGCTACATAGTTATTAAAAGAATAATCAAACACAGATGGGGTTTTCTGTCTACTGAAACACATAGCAGCTGTCTTTTGAAAGTTAATGCTCATCTGCCAATTTTGGCACCACCTGCAAAAGTTTAAGAACAATGTATGGAGTGTATGATGATCCTCAGGTGAATTTATTACATGATATAAAACGCAGTCGTCAGCGTAAAGATGAATTTTAGTGGAAACTGTGTCGGGTAGGTCATTTATACATAACAGAAAAAGTAATGGCCCTAGCACGGATCCCTGGGGCGCTCCGGAAAATACACGTGCTTTAGATGAATGGAAGGTGTTAAATGATACGTATTGGCTACGACTTGAAAGGAAACTTCTAATCCACTGAACAAGCGATTGGTTTTTTAGTAAGAGATTGAGTTTATATAGAAGTTTTGAATGGATGACAGTATCGAAGGCTCTAGAAAAGTCTATGAGTAATGCGTCCACCTTAAGACCTAAGCCAAGAGCTATAGATATGTCATGAGTGAATTCTGACAGCTGAGTTATGGTACTAAATCCACGCCGGAAACCATGTTGTGCATTGGACAGAATATTGTTAGTTTCGAGAAAATTGATGATGTGTTTGAAGACAATATGTTCCAGTTGTTTGCATGAGTGAGAGGTTAATGATATAGGCCTGTAATTTAATACAGATTGCCTTCTACCCGATTTGTGGAGTGGAAGGACTTGTGCAATTTTCCACGATGATGGAACAGTTGATGTTGATAATGATTTGCTGAAAATTACTGACAGCTATTGGCTTGTCCATAGAGAATAGCGATGAAGAAAAATATTATTAACATTGTCTGGGCTAGACGACTTTTTTTATACAAGAATTCAATTCAAATTTAAAACACCTTCTGTAGACACAGAGACATCATCAATAGAAACAAGCGAGGCATGAAGTGGAGTGCAAGAAGAAATTTCGTGATTATCTTGAGCAAAGACAGACGTAAAGTATTCATTAAATGCATTGGCAATGACCTGCGGCTGGCTAGTAGGAGTTTCATTAAGGACGAATGTACTAGTAGAGCATTCCTTTGGCGAGATTGAGCTCCAAAATTTTCGGGGATTATTCTTAACCATATTTGGCAAGGTAAACAAAAAAACAAGCCTTTAGCAGCATTTATTTTCCTACGAAGTTCCTCCTTCACTGTATTGAATTCAGCTCTACGCAGGGCATTGCCATTACGACTTGCATGCCTTAGTCTTGATAGTCGACGCTTTAAATGCAGTATTTCACTCGTTATCCATGGAAGTTCAGTATTTTTCTTTTTAGTTTTTAGTGGTACATATGTTTCAATACGTTCTATAACAAGGTCTTCAAAATAAGACACCAAACTGTTGACATCACCAGTATAGCTGAGTTCTTTAAAAATGTCAAACTCGCTGCTTAAAGTGTCAATTATAGACACATCGTCAGCCAGGCTATAATCGCGAAAAGTTGTATATTCATAGCGGCGTTTTGAAACTGTGCAATTAACAGAGATTAGTACACCTTTATTATCAGAAATACCATTAATGACTGAGCTGTAAACCCCCTTGTATACAGTAAAGCACTGAGAAAAACGCAGTCCAGTATAACATTGTCCCTTGTAGCATCAGTGACAACTTGTTTAAGACCTAAGTTTAGGGAAAAATTAATCACCTTTCTACAAATTGATGAATCGGTGCCCAAAGTGGAGAGCGATGGCCATGAAATACCAGGCACATTAAAGTCTCCCATGCAAATTAGGTTACCTGAAGAAAAGCCTTTTTATTGTATAAAACTACTGAGTACTGTTAACTGATCTAGTGATGAACCTGGGTGACGATAAAATACACCGACAATTATAGGAAAGTTCGCGATATGAACCTTGCACCAGACGGTTTCAATATCTGCAGGTGACTTTATTACAGAAAAACTTAAATCAGACCTCAAGAAGATGGCAACGCCGCCACCTCGGCCATGCAATCGATCAGTACGAACAACATTGAACCCTGGTGGAGTAATTTCAGAATCATATATGTCACCATGAAGCCAGGTTTCCGTAACGCCAATAATGTGAGGACAATAGGTAGCAAGCAAGTGTACAAAATCAGGAAATTTATTCGTGAGGTTTCTGGCATTTATATTGAGAATACACACCTTATTATGATTCGGTCATTTCGTAAGAGTAAGGCGTTTAGAAGACTGTTTGGTGGATTTTACTAATGAGTTGGAAATACAATCCCAGTCATACTGCGCATTATCTATATATACATGGTCGTACCTTAATTGCACAGTGAAACCATCATTCCTAAAGGATGCAGTGGCGTCTCATAGTTTTTGGCGAATAATCCGTATGTGTTCAGAGAAGTCCTCCGTTATACGCATGTTAGAACCCTTCAGCTTAAAGCCATTCTTCAGCACCTTAATCTTTTCGCGGAAGTCAAGAAGTTTAAGAATGACCGGGCGAGGTTTACTGCCAAAGTATCTACCGATCCTGTGGAATCGTTCGATCTGCGGAAATTCAACTTTAAGTATGTCTGAAAAAACTTACACAGACTGGCCTTTAGAGAATCGCTATTTTCATCTTCCGATTCCTCCATACCGTATATGATAATGTTGTTTCTGCGCAAACGATTTTCTAAATCATCATTTTGAGAAGAAAGCTTTTTTGACTGTAGAAGACAGCTTTTCAATTTGAAACCTTCCGAAGTCTGAGAAAGTTTCAGATTGGTTAGTATCCAGAAGTCCTTGGAATAGCAGAATGTTACATCACAAGCAATTTTCAGCGGCCTCTAAAGTTTCAATGTTACGGCTCAAAAACACTAAGCTGCCGGTTGAGTTCTCTGAAACACTGAATGCATTTTTTCAGTGATTTTGTAGCTGATATTTTTACAGTTTCTTTACATCGGACACTTACCATCCGACTGGATGATGGAGAAAGTCACTCTAGTCTTCAAATCAGGTAACAAATACAGCCCTATGAACTATTGCCGCATTTTTTTAACAAACTGCCTGTAAAATCATGGAAAAACTAATCGTTTCCCAAATCATTCATTTCGATGGGACAGCCGTACTGGTTCGTTATGTCACTAGTTCTGATTGCACAGTTGAAAGTTTTTGCAGTGCTCCTCCAACTGTGCTATTTCATCACTTAGGCCACGAAGAATAATTTTTTCGTAGTATGCAGTTGCACTTTTATGTCTTGGACTTGGGATAGGAGTGCAGGCTGCGTGGAACCTAATTTTTTCAACAGTAAACAAAGGACTAGCAGACCGGAGATTGGTTTCTATGTGTCCTGACAGTAGATGTAATAAACAGTGAATAACATCGATTCAATCAAAAGCAAGGCGTACACAGTACTGCGGGCTCGGCAGCTGAACCAGGCAGTTATTATTTGATTTTTTTGAAAATCTAAACTTTTTCTACCTACCTGCCTTGCAAACAGGAGAAGGTTGAAAACTGTGCCATGGTGTAGCAATCAAGCTTAAAGGGTGTAACAATCAAGCCGGGTGGGCATGCTCCGGTTTTATAGCTGTTGGTGATGCTCATGATGGGCTGCCTGTGACTAAATCTACAAATCCTCGGTTGGGAGCACCCCTTGGCAGGCCAGCACATCGATGTTATAGCCACATCAAGTAGGCGATTCTGTGCTGAAATCGAGTCTAAACGGCTCGCAGGCTGCGTGTCTGTGAACCAGATGCAGGTGTGACATTGGCAAGCATCACGTACACTTGCATGACAAAGAGGAGCAGGTTAAATGACTGTTCCGTGCCGTAGCCACTGAGCTCACCAGTTTGATTGACAGACGCGCACAGCGAAGGTCGGATCCGGCCACCGCGTGTGCTCTTGCCGATGAGCAGTGTTCACGCCGAAAAGCCAGTGAGCGGCACGATTTATCTATCAGCGCTATCGCATAAGCTATGCATGCATGCACGAAGAAGGACAATTCATATCATCACATTTATACGAAGTCTCGCATTCGATTTCACCACGTTCACAACGTACTGCTCACAGCCACGTTGCCGCCATAATGCGAGCACCCCTGATGAAAAACCAGGCCATCTATTTATCCACAAAGTTCTATTGAAGCCAAACAAGTACCATGAGAGTGCTTAGTGTGCATCTTTGTTTTGTACGGTAGTTGAAAATTTCATGCTGCTCGAGGAACCAACGCACCTTCTGAGTGAGGAGAAGTGCCTATGAAGACGCCTGTGCCTGTGGGAGATGAGGTGTAGCGTTCCTAAAAAGAGCGTGACGATGACTCACGTCATGGCAGTGTTGAAACGTTGACAGAGTGAAGGCACTGACTTGTTCGCGCCGCAGATGCCCCACATGCGCTTTTCACGTCACTCTAATTCTCGTACGGGTTTCAAATGCGAAGCATTTCTCAGCGAACTTCAGTGAGTTTGACCGTGTCTGTCTGTCTATCTATCTATCTATCTATCTATCTATCTATCTATCTATCTATCTATCTATCTATCTATCTATCTATCTATCTATCTATCTATCTATCTATCTATCTATCTATCTATCTATCTATCTATCTATTTATCTATCTACCTATCTATCTTTGTATCTATCTATCTATCTATCTTGGTATCTATCTATCTATCTATCTATCTATCTATCTATCTGGTCACCTACCACATTTACCTCTCCTGGCTGTAAGGGTAATGGGATCTATACCTAATTTGGTACGGCATGACATGACTGTATGACTACCATAACTGACTAGTCATGCTCAAAAATCATTATATGTATGTCCTCAATGCAATGATATATATGTAATGATCTTGCTGCTCTTACGTTGGTTTCGAAATAACATGACATATCCTAAAACTGGTATGGTACGACAGGACTCCATGGCGAACAAGAGTGTCAGGCCTTCGCGTCGGAATCTAGACATGGGCGACATGTAAGAACATGACTACATACCACGCTCATGATGCGCTCGCGTTCGTTTCGCTAGCTCTACATACACCAAATTGGGCATTACGTGACGTCAAAGGATGACGAAGGTATATTACCTGTAAAAACACGATAGTAAAGACGTGCGTGTCATTAAAGAACAAGACTACATACCACGCTCACAATACGCTCTGGGCTTTTTCGCTAGCTTCATATACACCAAGTTTGGAGTTACTTGATGCGAATGGATTTCGAAGGCATTTGTCTGATGCAAACATAATAACCATGGCATGCGTTTCATGTAAGAACATGACTCTATACCACGCTTATGAGGCACTCGCGGCCATTTAGCTAGCTTCACATATACCAAATTGGATATCAAGGGACCTGAATCAACAACGAAGGTAAATGACACGTTTTAACATGATAATCATGACATGCGTGTCATGCAAAACATGACTACATGCTACACCCATAGCACGCTCGTGGCTGTTTTGCTAGCTTCACATATAGCAAATTTCTTACTACGTCACCTGAATGAACGACGAACAAGAATGCCAGGCGCAAACACGATAATATTGACATGAAAGTCATGTACGGCATAATTTACGTCCGCCTCGTAACGCTGTACTGATTTTGAAGTGACAAATCAACCTACCCCGGTTGCGCTTCGCTTACCATCGCGTCTCACTGCACATGTAATCTGCCAACTTTTTTTAACAACGCTATTATAATGCGTTTTCCACTGTCTTACCACCGTGATGTGAGCTTGAATAAAACTTGCGTGCCTGTTGTGGGCTCGCCATGACGCGAATGTGCCTAGTGCAAAAAAAAAGACGAGGACGCTGATGCACGTGCAAGAGATACACGAACACGAGGAGTAGAGTGCGGTTGAAAAAAGGGAAGAGGTGGACGGCATGAGTGGTTGGATACAGTCAGGCGGCCGTGCCCGAGTGTCGAACATCGGCGTTGATGTGCACGATTTGAGGCTACTAGCGTCACGTGGCCACCAACTGCCTCCGTCTCCTGCAATTGAACACTGCAACCATGAAGCTCTCTCACAAATTCCAAGGAACATGTGCCAACCTCCGTGAAGCACTCCTGTCAACTCTCAGCACCGCACCTCATTGCCATGCCTCAGCACTACGCCTCGCTCAACGCGATGAGCACTCAAGTCGGTGAGCCCACGTCAGCCTTAAGCGCATGACTTTCGTGTGTAGTGAGGAACGCTAGCGGGCCAGTTTGTGTTTTTTTTTCTGTGCTTGTATAGCTTCTTTTAGTGTCTGTGAGTGTTTCTCGTGCTCATTAAGTGTTTTAAACGTGCAGGAAGCCTTGACGCTTGTTGGAACCAATTACGTTCCCAATCATACCTACCATAAGAACCACGCAATAATCGGACAGTGCCTAGGATTCTCGGGTCATTCTGCATGTTACGCTAGCGAAAGCAACAGCTGCACGAGCATTCACGGTGCCAATATGTGAAAATGCACCATTTAAATGTCGGCAAATGGAAGAACAGTAATACCAAAACATAATAGTGGAACACAAGAGAAACAGTAAAAGAGCACCTAAATTGTTTGTTTCTTGTGCTTGAAATCTTTTGTGCTATTTTACACCTGTTGCGCAGTCAACAGAAGAACGGAACCAAGAAACTCTACCTATGCTGACTTCACGATATGGTAATTGCTTCATTGTGCATTGTGTCAATGCGAATACAGACGCTTGTGCGCCACCAAACAGCAGCATATCAAGTCATGCTCATCCGGCGGCAATGCCGTGCACCAATGCAACCCATGCTTTCGCATTTCTTGCGGCGTATGTGCTTCTCTGCTCCATAAAAGATGAAGGCCCCTCATATGCACTCGCAGGTCCAATTCCCGGACAAATTCAATCAAGTCTACCAAGTAGGAAAAGCGTATTTGGTAGCACTGGGAGTCTCGGTTCACCACCTTTGCAGAGGTCAGTTAGCTCAGGTGGCAGAGGTATGTGAATATTTTTTGTATAATTATGTCACACCGAAGTGGTGCGCATGCTCCCTGTTTTCGAAACCATGAGCAAGCCAAAAAAGACTTTATTGCACTGTTTGCTTGCTCTCGTTCGCCATCGTCTATGATTCACAGAAAAAGTGGTTCTTTTGTGAACTTCTCGAAGGCTTGAAAATGTAGCTCACCAATTCCAATGACTAATGCTCTGTGGATTTGCACTTGAAAACACGAAATATTTTTTCGCCGATTGATTCCTATTAGAGGTTGTCAATTATGTTGACCCAATATTATCATATATTGGCTCATTCTATCAATGTTGCCCTATAAGAGTTTGACGTGAGTCATCTTTGTTTTTATATATATCATTGCGATTTAATTAAACTTCAGTACTACAAAAGGCTGCCCTTCTTTAAGCATGGTCAGAAAACACTGCTGATCGATGGTCGAGGCTCCTGAGATCAAGCGAGTAAATTTATAGCGCGACACTTGGCCTTTAATTTGCAATAGGTATAATTATCACTTTAAAAGTGCTTTCTAATGCTATTCACTCTGAAATATTTGTGTGACAGGTCCAATAATACAGCCATGAGTTTAACTTGGTGCGCTCGGAGGTTACTGCGGCCGTCGTGGAAGGCCAACGTCTTCACGCGTGAGCTCGCGAGCATACTGAAACGCCTCGCGTCTGTAGAAGAGAAATTAGGTGAGACGTGGAAGATAACGGCGTGTGCGCAAGATTCTTCCTACCCCGTGTCATTCCTCTCTTCGTAGCTTCGAGCGCTCTTAAATGCGAAGCATTTCTCAGTGAACTTCGGTGACTTGAGCGTATATATTCATCTAGCCTCTTACGCTTGTGTGTTGTTGTGGTCACCCTCTTTACTGGGCGTGAAACAAAATTAGCATGGAAGGTTAACGCGCTTTGACGAATATGATGCACTGGTCAAGACACGAATAATATCACGATTTCGTCGTGTACATTGTCAAGGATTTCCCGCCAGACAGTGGTGAATACCCACGTGCGGGTAGGTGATGCTGGTATGCCAGTATGTGCCATAGGTGACTGACACTTGGCGTCTACCCAAGAACGAAGAGAACACACATGGGCAAATTTAACGCACGAGCGTTAAAAAGTAAGCGACATTGGTAGCGTCGACCTAAGTAATGCAAAAAACAATTGTCAGGATCACAGCTGGAATATAACCCGCATGCTTCGCATAACGTCAATTCACAGGCACGTGGGAAATGCCCAATGTTGGTCACGACGAGAATGTAGGTGCCTACAATATGAGTGAGTGATGTATTTTTATGATGAGCAAATGGTAACAAAATGACGATAAATATACGTACAAGTCTTATGTGCACAGACATATACGTTTAGAGACGTATATGTGCTGTATAATCAGTTGTTTACTGTTGAGTAGCAGTGTGAAGAGAAACGTACGTGTTAGACACACCAGAAGCGGTATGTTGAAACCCTCGCGCTTGCGGAAACTGTGCTTGCGGCAGTGATAGCCCTGAATAAAGATACGTACACGAGCTTTAGTGGGTGGCATTTCACTGACATACACCCCATGCATTATACTGCATAAAAAAGTTTATAAAGTTAAGTTTAGGCTACTACATGCATAACTAACGCTACTCCCACATTACGCTTGCACATAGTCTCTTTCGAACCAGTGGCGAGAAGCAGCGTGGGTGGCTTTATAATACAACACATGATTGGCACGCAGAATGCTTGGGATGGATTACTTCTGACGTCCTGATACTTATTCATTTCATTCATCTAGTACAATTTGGCGATATAGATTTTTCCTAAAGTTCTCGCATTCAATTCACCACTGTGTGCTCCCCCAATTACTGCGTAGGCAAACTGTAAGTCACCTGTGACGCAAATACAAAACAAACCACAGCCCGTGTCTACGGGTTAGTGTCAAACGTCTTTAGTAAAGGTATTACAACTTACGCTAGAAAATTTGCACGTTATTTGGGTCATGACCAGCCGGACATATTTGTCAAACCTTCTTCACATCTCATACTAATTTGGGTCTACCCCAAGTTACGTTGATCACGAGAGCACACAAACGTATGTTGCTAGATAGATAGATAGATAGATAGATAGATAGATAGATAGATAGATAGATAGATAGATAGATAGATAGATAGATAGATAGATAGATAGATAGATAGATAGATAGATAGATAGATAGATAGATAGATAGATAGATAGATAGATAGATAGATAGATAGATAGATAAGATAGATAGATAGATAGATAGATAGATAGATAGATAGATAGATAGATAGATAGATAGATAGATAGATAGATAGATAGATAGATAGATAGATAGATAGTGTTGTAATTGTCGACAATCGCAGCACGGTGCTGCGATCACATAACTGCGATCACTCACATAACTTCGATCACACATAACTGCGATCACTTTTTGTTCTCGCTTGTGCTCTTTACAAAAGTGCATTTCTTTGGAGCATTGTTTTTTGTGCTTCGGAAGCTAGGTGCCAGTTTCGAACTTGTTGCTGTTCTTTATGTATTATTCAAATTTGTCGCTACTGGAATAATTGCTTCGCACCTTGAAGTGGAAGTGCAGCTTTTCAAGCCATGACCAGACAGTCACATTCTGCACAATAATTTTTCATGATTGTTATGGTCTCTACTTAGCTGAATAGGGGCCCATAAAAGCGTCAATGCATGGGTGGATTTTAAAAATAGACAAACTTATTGATACGTACGCTGCTACTGCGGCTACATTGATAAGTATGCCGCTAACACAAGGACTTTTATGGTGAAGCAATTTAAGGTGTAGGTTTGTCCGTTGTACCCACTTTAATTCATGAAAATATAATGACGCTGATCTAGATAAGGAATAAGCGCATTCGCACAATAAAGATACACGATGACGACGATAGTCATGAGCGATGAAATCTTTTTATTCTACTACGGTTGAAAGCGAAGGTAAGGTGCGAGATTCAGTGGCTCAATAACAATGCAGACAACAAGCTGCTATCCCCGCCGCGAAAGGTCGAGAGGTGGGTACAAAACGACACTAATAAAGCAAAACAGGCTCAGGGCTGAGAATGTGGGACGGGGGGCTCAACGGCAAAGCCGACTGGCTTATGCAGTATAGCATGTCTCGATCCGCTGTATTACGCATTTCGTCTGACTGAACACAACCAACAACCGTCAGAAGAGCATGAATGGACATCGTTTTAAGCAACTTTAGCAATGCGTCTGGCAAGTCTACCTTCGACATAAGAATCACTGGCTTTACTTTTCATGGAAGACAAAAATGTTTTATGAAGGCAAAACGAAATCCGCAACTCAACACGACATACATACCAATTACGACTAACAAACTTTGTCTATAACTGCTGAGCTCGACCAGGCCACCGGCATCACCTTGGTTCCCACTCGCAGTCACTCTAGCGTTTACACTAGTCTATACTAAGATATTGTATATAACTCCAGACCACTTTCTGACAGATTACTTGTGTGAGTGGGCGAGGCTACGGATGAATTACGGTAACACCGAAGCATCGCGCTGCTTCGTGCACTCATTGTCAATCAGTTCATAGAGAACCAGTCATTTTTGTTTACTTCTGTTATGAAAACACAAATGTGCACTGCCTTTTCATGAAAAGAAACACGTGACTGCGTAGCCTGTGCCCTGTGGGGGTTGCCCACAGGGCTGTAATCAGCCGACAACAAAAGAAAAGACGCTGGCTTTTGGCGTCATCTATTCGCAAACAAAACAACGAGATATAGCCGCTAAACAAGCACTGCAAGATACACTGGGCAGCCGTTGTAGAGAGCAGGTCACCGATCGCATGTTCCCTTTCGTAAAGAACAACAGTGTACACGACTAATCAAAGTAAGTATTAGTGCACTTCTCCGGAAATGAAAAGTACCATGCCTTTACGAGCATAACTTCAGCGCACATAAACATTATGCCTCAGATCAAAGTTGATAAATCGATACCACATGTTACACTTTAGAATGAAATTTAAGATTCAGTCTGGGTGTTTCTGCCTCCCTCTATTTATGTGTGCCTGCTCTGGTCGACAGTGATCGAACTCGCGTCGCCGTGCTTAGAAGCACTCCACTGTAGCCACAAAGGCAGATATACTTCACCAATAAGCAAGATGAACGTATTCACAGTATATTATCTCGTTGCTTTTGCTATGGTATTCGAATTGCATTGGTTCCTATTGGTGTAATTCAAGAGATAACATAATTCCAGGTTATCCTCGTGCACGAACCACTAACAACAGCAAAGGAGTGAATGGGCGTGAAATGTCACCTAACCGTCACCGAAGAAGTAAGCGAAATACTTAGTACATTTTCAACACTTTTTCTTACTGAATACTTAGCCTGTACTGCTGTTTTCTCGGACGTCCAGTTTTGTGGAGTAAACCGAGTTAGAAGCACTTCTTGCATTCAAAGCGAATGCCCTAATGCCTTCTTCAACACAAAAATTTGCGAACAGCCTCAGCAGCCTCAAAAGTAAAGAAATATTGACCACCCGATGACACTTTGATCTTAGCCAAAAGGCCGAGAAGCTATGCGTCTCTCATAATCATATGGTGGTTTTGGGACGTTCAACTCCACAAATCAATCAAAGACTACCCGATGACGTCACCATGACGCCACTATGACACTATTATAATGTGGTATCGCGTGATCATGCCAACACATCGTATTGTCGCTTGGTCGAAGGTGTTGCAATCACGGAAGTGCTGAAAGTTTCCGATTCTTGCCACACTGAAAGCAGCGCAAACTCTTGTGCAATGAAGAAGTCTTTCAAAAATGGGCCTTGAGAATTAAGCGAAGAGCCCAAGTGATGGAAGAAAAATTTCTGAAACCATAATCACTGAATAATGCAGCATAGAATATAAAAGAGACTTTCGAGCACCTATATATTCTTTATTATAATTAAAATGTTATTGCCAATGAGCTCCACGATAGCGCGTCAAACTCAAGGTCTACGCATTATATAGGTTCTATTTTCGTACAGATAACAGACAGGCCTTGTCCTTTGATATGATCAAAAAAATCACGTCTGGTGAATATTTCCGTCAGCAGAGTTGTGTACATGAAGCAGCGATATCACTGCACTAGCACCTATAAGAAGCCATCGCATAATGTACACTATGTCCTCATTCGACGGTCGTGCGCCCGCCTGGAGCACCAGCAGCGTTCAGCTAGAAGATTGTTTGAATTCTGCGGCACGTAACGTTGCGAATTTCGGCAGATGTGATCGTGAACCACAAATTTTCCCATTGCAGTTTTCAGCTGAAAACTATCAAATATGGTGAGGGGCCCTCCGACTTCAGACACCAAAAGCACAGACACCAGAAGCACAAACACCTGGAGCACAAACACCTTAAGCACCTATTCCCGAAATTTTGCTTCTTCATTGATGATGGACACTAGTCGTTCGAAGGGAGATCTTTCACTCGGCGTGAACGGGGGCATAGCCATTGAACACCGACAGACATTGCGCAAGCTTTCTTAAAAATACTACTTCTGTAAGAACCCGTGTCACTTTTTTAATATACCAATTATTAGGACGCAGAGATCAACTGAGTTTTCTTCCATTTCTCGTAGTTTTAGTTATTTCTAACCACTGGCAGAACCTTATCAGCCATAAAATCAAACAAATACACAGACAACGTGAACTGGTTGCAGTACACACGTATACTTGAATTTTGTACGTCCTTGATTCTTAAGATGAATATCTTGCTAATGCAAAACTCTAATCTTACAGACCTTCGAACCAGACAGAACTAAGAGAAAATGTTCGGAATATCACGGAAGCGTTGTTTTTACCAAGATGTTTGTGAAGGCCTGTTCATAGCGGTGTCTCTCACCGCAACTTAAACATCAATACATAATAAAGAATGAAATAAATAAATGTGGTCCCATGTTTTCACGCTCACATGAAATCGTTTTGCCCAGAGCTCGTACATCACTTTACAACAATTTTTATTGTTTAAAAATTGTAGAAGGTCGAAGCTGAAACAAATAACAGTACAAACGTATGCCTTAAAAAACAAATTAGGGATTCTGAAGGTTCGCCTTTTAGTGTCTCTACTACAGCGTCTCTCATAATCATATAGTGGTTTTGGACATTAAACCCCACATATCAATCAATAATACTATCATCTGAATGTTCATGGAGGCCTCAGTTGACACTCTCATAGCCAAAGCTGGTAAGGCCTTAAATTTCATTCAAAAAAACCTGCGATGCTCACATGTGAATTTAAACCGTATGGCTTACACTACTTGTATCAGACATATCTTAGAATACGGTTGTGTCGTGTGGGACCCCGCCAAGGTAACCTTCATTGCTACTCTGGAACAATTACAAAATCGTGCTGCCAGGTTCGTCTTGGGACGGTACGGAAGGGGGAGAGCTGCACTGCAATGAAGGCTGAGCTAGGATGGGAGTGTCTTTCTGACCGCCGCCAGACGCAGAGATTAAAATTTCTTAACTGAATTTACTACAATAAAACTGGAATTAATAGAGAAATATACCTACACAACCCTTCTTACACTTCAAAACGTTTTGATCATAGTTGCAAACTTCGGGAATGCCCAGCTAAAACGAACATGTATGCCAATATATTTTTTCATAGAACGATTAAACAGTGGAACAGGCTAACTGAAATGCAAGTACATAGTGGGAACGAAGGTATATTTTATTCACTGCTGTAAGCCCGTGTTGTAAGCTGAACGAAGATGTATTGATGTGTGAACAAAATTATACTATGTGTGTGAACGAAAATGTATTTCAGTTATTTATGTGTGAACAAAGTTGTATTGTGTGTGTGAACGGAGATGTACGTCATTTATTGATGTAACCGCCCTGCTATAACGCTTTCGGGCGCTGCTGGGTATCTGATGCAATAAATTACGCGCGGGAATCGTTTGCTAACTTTATGTGCACCCACTAGTGGCTTTGAGGGAATACACGCAGCAGCGTGTGTGCCTTTTATAACAGATGGCTGTCTTCAAACTAGGAGTTAGTTATGATAACTGCATGTTGAGGCACCGTCCAATGGCAATGTAGGCTTGTACCACGTAATATTAGTGTTATATTACATGCTTGTATTATTTGTTGTAAAGCACATGTGTTTGTAAAGTAAAAACGCTATTTTAACTGAATTACTATGGGGGGAACGTATTATAGTTGTATTTCAAAGCAGGTACGTAGCTTTGTGGATGAACGCCAGCTTGCCACGCAATATGCAAGCAGGTGAGTCTAGACTTGAGCCAAAGCCAGAAATCTTTAGTATTTATCTTCTTGACACTTCTCTCATTTTCTGTCATGCACAACATTATGTACTTTCGCTCACAACCAATGACACCGCCACCAACACCGGAATTGTAGCATAACAAAATTTTACGTCATTGTGGTAAAATAACAAGGATATTTTACTGAACTTCTCGCTCCAACGCATTTAGGGAAAAACAAACGAAATCACAGAGGCCCAGATATCATGAAAATAACAAAAGCTAGAATAAACGAACGACAGGAAGTCAGTGGAAAAACATTGAAACACCTGGGCAACAAGACTCTATTACGCAAGTGAAATGAGACATGCATGTATTTTAAAGGACATAATTTAGGAAAACAATCATATGAATAAATAAGCAATAACCGCGCGTATAACCTCTGTTGGAATACGGCATTGTGGTGCATCAGAATTAAAAACATCTTCTCATGGAGAACCGTGATGTGATGCGAAACAGCAGCGTTGGGTACGCGTGGCGTCACGGGTGGAACGGCGCAAACGCGGGTGCTTATGTAAGCATTGGAAGGTTCCTTTGAAGCGATGACTGTCGTAGGACTTCTGGTTTTTTCAGAGTGGATACGGCCGCTTGACTGGAGCTGGCGCGCTTTTCGCCTTGAGCACCAACCACTGCCTTGTGATCGGTGAGGTGCACGGTGAGAGGTTCCTGCAGACATTCGACGTCAAAAAATCGATGCCCGTGTGCTTTTTGTGATGGGTAGCTTTCGTTCCACCAACACGCACTTCAGCGAGTACATGTCACGCATGTAACCGACGAGTCATTCTCTTCCTCCTCTACTGACGTCAGCGTTGAAGTCTTGCGCACTCTAAAGGCGCGTTTACACTAGAGCGACACGACAGTGACATGAGCCCGCCGAAGACACAAGGGAGACGCAAGCCATCGGCCAGTGAGTCCCCGCTGACGAAGTCACCAGGCCCCCTGGCTACATTAGGTCGACGACGACGACGGCGCCTACAATACAGCATGTCGGTGTAGTGTAACCGAAAAGACCGAAACACCAGCAAAATGCTTCTGTAAACTTGTCGTCGACGTGTCTTCAAGAGAATCAGTGGCTGAGCGAAAGTTTGCCCTGTATCCTTCCTTCAAATGATCGCGAAGGGGGTAATCTTGAAACAGTCAGCATTGCCCTTTCCGAGGTTTCCGTGGCGTTTTAATAGGCATTTCGAGCACCCAATGGAAGTCTTCTCTTTGCTTCCCTGCTGTGTCAACCATCCCCTTCCATCATCACCACGAATTATGCGGCTGAGCCACGTAACCGGAGAAGGACAATGGTAGAGCAAGGAGCATGGCATGAAACAGAGGTGCAGGTGTGCAAGTTTAGTCAGTGTCCCTGGCGTGTGCCTGCAATGTGACAGCAGAATTGGCCAACGAATAACTGTGAGCATGACAAGGCGCGGGCGGGATCTTCGAAAGACCACTGGCGGACTGTTTGTGTCTTTGCAGTATACATAGACCGACGACAAGAGAGAAGACACTCTCAAAGACAGCCTGAACACCAAAATGGTTGTCGTGGATCTCTAGTGTAAACGCACCTAAATGGGCGCGTGCCTACGCGCCTTACTGCTATCACTCAGCGTCCTTCTCAAGACAACGCTGAACCTGTTCCTTCCGCAGGTTGGGAGCGAAGTACAACGCGAGAATCACGACGTCACCGACGAGCACGGCACCGCACCCGGAGTAGGAGCGTCTTGGATAGGTTCTGAATCTTTCTTCCAGATTGATGTTAAACGCGAGTAGCGCACGCCGACCCAAAACGTAATTAGCGACTCCTCAAGGTTGTGAGCGGTTGAGCGGGTGAAACGAGTAAGATGACACGTGGTGAGTGGCGACAGGCTAGGGAGAGAGTGATGTCGATGCACGCACACTGCGAGGAAGGGCGTGGCTTATTTGGCACCACTCCAACACTTGCGGCGAGGGGAGTGTAGTGTGGGCGAAGGCACGACGATACACAGGATAATCAAAGAACTACTTCGCATCTAACACACGGTGCAACCAGCCGCGTCGAGCTGGTGCTGCATGACGCGCCTAGACCTCAGGGCGGCCGTCGCGGAGCCCCCAGTCGGGGAGCTTTTGGGTAGACCGAAAGCAAGAGGGCCAGAACTATTGCAGCAGATCACGGATTCACAGCACAGCTTCTATCTTCTTGTGAAATTATGAAGCGTTACAGTAAAATTGTTATGGTAATATCAATATTTGTAATCGCCCTATAGAATTTGCGTCAGGGAATGCTTCAACCTATTTTGAAAGTGTTATTGTGGTGTGGTTTATTTACCCGAAGAAGTGCAACGAGGTCGCAACGAAAAAGGGCCGTACATCAAGGCTGGCAAAGGCGGCACAGGTACTCGCGAAATCAGAGCGCAAAGCTTTTTGTCCGCTTCCCAAAGCGCATTGGCGTTGGTGCATATGCCCCGTGTTGAAGCGTAGCCATCCTAGTGGCTCAGGGCGTAGGCACAATGAGGGGGTCGTAGTAGGGCCTGATACGGTCGACGTGTACAGTCTCGTGTCCTCTACGGCGGAAATCTGGTGATTCTGTGAGAGGCTCGACGATGTATTTCACTGGCGAGGTTGCATCAATAACACGTTACGGAACATGGTAACGCGCAAAAAGTTTAGAGAAAGGCCAGGTACGTTCGGGGGTATCCAAAGCCACACAAGAGAGCCAGTACGAAACGTAGGAGCTGGGTAAGGAACAACGTCATGTCAAAGTTTTTGTCGACCTCGAGCCTCACTTGTCAGAAAACGAGCCAACTTGCTTGCTGTCTTCAGCGTATATGGCAACTTCAGAAAGAGGAGAGCACTCAGATGCATCAAGGCGATACGATAGTATGGTGTCAGTTGGGCGGGAAGGTTCGCCGTACAACAGAAAGAACGGAAAAAAGCCTGTGGTTGCTTGCTTCACGGTGTTGTAAGCGATGGTAACAAAAGGTAGTACAGCGTCCCTGTTAGTGTGGTCGGAGAAAGTGTACATCCACAACATGTCGCCAAGTGTGCGGTTGAACCACTCGTTGGGACCATGTTTGTGGACATTATACAGTATATTTCCAGTGAATTATCTTGCATTCAGCAAGGATACCTTGGATGACCTTGAATTTTGTAGGTCAGTAGCGCAAGACTGAACGTATTTCTGCCTAACGCGATACATTCCTCGCCACTATTATCACCAACGCAGCCTTTTGTAGGTTTTCAGGACATCTGCGTGCGCACTTTGGGAATGTGCATGAAAATTTATGCAGATGTTAGAGCGCATATGACCGGGGACGGCAACGAGCCACTTCTGACTTCCTGACATGTAGTTGCGGTGATACAGAATATTGTATTGCACGGAAAAGTGAGATGTATGACTACGTTGCGCTCCGTTAGAAGAGACACCAGACGGATTGGTAAGGTAATCGAGTAACAAGGCGAGCTATGTGTCTTTGCGCTGCTTTCAAAGCATTTCAGCGGTGCCGAGTGGGGACAAGGTGGTAAAAAGGGGTGACAGAGAAGCCACCTCTGGTGTTAATGGTGAGTAGGAAAGCGCATTGTCCTCCACGTGCTTGCGAACGGAACGACACACCACACAAATATTTTGTTCCTGTCATCGAAGTGCCCAACAACTTGGGCGCCCCGACAGGTCTTTCAAGGTGGATAGCCAACATAGAGCTTTGTGGTCTTTGACCACGTTTAACGAACTGGCGGAAATATACTGACGAAATTTCGTAAACGTCCTGATTATTGCCGAACACTCCTTTGTCATGGAGTAATTTATTCAACCTTCTAAAGAACCTGACTACGTGTTCAGCTTGGGTGCCTTTATGTTGGGCCAAAACTGCACCAAGGCAGACGCCACTTGCATCAGTGTGAATTTCTGTGGGAGCAGTGGGGTCTTAGTGACGAAGAATACGTTTAGAGGTCAACAGGTGGCGCAGCTAGGAAAGTGCTTCCTCCCATGCAGGTGACCATGCAGATATACCTTTGCTGGTGGAAAGCAGACTTGTCAGAAGTGCGATGATGGACGCGAAGTAATGCACGAAACGACCAGAGTAGGAACAGAGACCAACGAAACTTTAGAGGGATTTCAGCGTTTTTGACTATGAAAATTCGGTGACAGCTCGAAGCTTGTCGAGATGCAGGAGAACACCATCTCTTGAGGTGACTTGTCCCAAGAAGGTTAGGTTACGTGCTACGAAGTGGCACTAGGGTTTAGGCTGTAGGCTTGCAGAACACAGACAGGAGAGAATTTTGTTGAGACGAAGAAGGTGTGTGCGGAAATCACTTGAAAAGACCACGATGTCGTCCAGGTAAGAGAAGGAACTCTTCAACTTGTGGCCTTGGAAGATAAGAATGACCATGCACTCAAATGTCTCAGGTGCATTGCGGAGCCAGCGTGGCATGACGTTTCACTCAAGTAGGCCATCGGGCGTTAAAAGGTTGTTTAATGGTGGCCACATTTCCTGAGCAGCACATGGAAGGGTCATAGGCACTGAAGCGTCTGGATGCAAGTTGGTGTCGTCGTTAACGATGAGTTTGCAGGGCAAAAGATAAAAGTCACGCGATGGAAATTCACATGTTTGCACCACGGAAACTTCCGCATTTTAAAAATTCATGATAGCTTCATGACGTGATAGGAAATTTCAACCCAGGACAAAGTCGTGAGAGTACCATAATATAACGAAAAATGGGACGATGTATACAACGTCTTGGATGACGATGTGCGCCGTAGACACAGCCGAAGGATTAATGTGTTGCGCGCTAGCCATGCACAGCACCATGTGACAGAAAAATTTGGTCAATTTCTTGAGTCTCCGTTAAAATTTCCATTCATCACAGAAACTGGGGCCACGGTATTAACATGCGCTATTGAGGCGACTTCATCAACATCGACATCATTATTGTTTGGTTGCGAAAACAGAGGGCTTCAAAATTGCGCAGAAGTTGCACTTCTTGTCTCTGGAATATCTTTGAATGATTTTCCTTCTCCAGAGATGGTTGGCGACGCATAGGCGATGGCGATCGGCAACGATATGGAAAATGAGCACTTCATGAGTGGCGGTCCTAGTCGCAGTGCCTGTGTTCTTATGCAGATGTGATGGCATGTTGTGGCGCGTAGGTAGGCGCTCTAAAGGAGGCATACGCAGGTGTGGGATGGCAGCGGCAGAAGCGTGCAATATCGCCAGCGATGCTACACGCGAAGCAGATAGGGTAGTTGTCATGAGTGAACTACGCATCATATTCCCGCAGGTCGCGGGTTCAAATCCCGGCTGCGGCGGCTGCATTTCCGATGGAGGCGGAAATGTCGAGGCCCGTGTGCTCAGATTTGGGTGCACGTTAAAGAACCCCAGGTGGTCAAAATTTCCGGAGCCCTCCACTACGGCATCTCTCATAATCATATGGTGGTTTTTGGACGTTAAACCCCACAAATCAATCAACTACGCATCATATGGCCTGAAAAAGCGAGATGGGGGCCTGTAAACTAGAGGCGAGGCGGGATGTTGTGGTGCCGAAAAGGAGCCTGGATGTGCCGGGTGCCGTGCAACCACAGCTGCGTAGCTGAAGTTGGCGCTAGTGGCGCGCCGCCAGCAGTCGAGAAGGGATGGCATGGAAGGGCACGAGTAAGGGGCTCAAACTGCAGGAAGGGCATCACAAATTTCGGTGTGTATGGCCTAATAGGTGTCGAAGGCAGAATTGCGGTGGGCGCGTCGCCATGTGGCAGCAGGAAGAGTAGTGGTGCATACCCAGGCACACCGGTGTTGGACCAATCTTGGACCCGTGTTAGCCAACGTCAGCCGCGACATTTGCCCAAGGTTGACTTCTCGCTTAAGCGCAACTTCTTACGATGCAGGACTGATGTTCAAGCAAACCTGGGCCTAACGTTCTGCCTTTTCAATTGCCAATATCAGCGGACACCGGCCCACTCGACGCATGCCAATGAAGGCTCGTATTTTCACCGACGTAGTTGCCGACATACACCAGCATAGGACCATTGTCGGCCGACGTTATTGCCAAAGAAATACCACTATTACGCCACCATTCGCTGTACAGCGATTATTGGCTACCATTGGCTTGCCAATATTCCACCGTTATTATTATGGGCTTTTTATTCCTGGCATTCCTTAGCCGGTAGACTTTACAATACGCCCCAAGAACTTCCCTTAGCAGATCACATCAGCCCCATACAAGCTTCGCGGTGTACTTCAAGGCGACTGACCACTGAATGACTTAGTGTAGAAACACTACACAATTCTACTAAATCGTTCATTTATGCATTTCTTCCTTGCGTTGCCTATTAGCCTCCTCACATGTAGTGCATAGGGCTGCACAATTCTAGTTACTGTCTAATTTTTTCTACACATTCCTTCTCAGTTTTGCGATAAATTGTAACCTAGGCTGTTTTATAAGTATTATCTAAAAACTATAACTTAAATGAATGCTCGATGCAAATATCTCGCACATAAGAAGATTATAAATAGGAATAATGAACACAATTTTTGTAACTTTAGTTCTAAATATACTAAGTCAAACCATTTATTTTTCAGTTCAGTTTTTCAAGTTACTGGTGTTCAGCATAAGAGCCCAAACTAAGAGGCGAGCTCAGCAAGGCTTTATGTGCATAGGGTTAGCCAGGGCAGCAGAGGAGGGGTGATGATCAGAAGGCTGCAGCAGGAGATGAAGAAATGACTATGGGTTGCCCAAGGTCCTGAAAGCAGCGATTGGGCAGGAAACCAATCATCACAGGCGGTCGCAGATCCCTGCTCTGAGGGGCAGCAGCAATCGGGCTGCAAAACTATCAACACATCTATGAAGTACCTTTCCTAACCACCATTGAGGCCAACAAACTTCAAAAGCCACGTCTTAATCAAACGCTGAGCTTTTTTCAAATGTGTTCATACGTGAATAAAAATAAACACCTCAAAATAAGTTCTAAGCACTGCAGTATAACAGTATGCAAAATAAAACAATAAAAAACAATGACACCAGACCTTATGTTGTACTACCCAGATCAAATGACATGTGACCATTATGAAAAGAAATGAACAAATACTTCAACAGTCGTTGTGCAAAGAAAATCAGCCACAGACCAAATTATTTAGGAATTGGTTTCAATAAAAGTTGATTAAAACAGGCTTGTTTGAATAATTTACAAATAAACACAAGGTCTTCCTTGATTTCCCACAATGACTTACAGGGTTGTCAGCCAGGTGAACTAGTCTGCACCTTTGGCCTATGGCTGTATAAACTTATAACAGGTTAAGAATACACATGACTGCGCGAACTTTCATCTCTTGAGTATTCTTGGGCACACGTCAACTAATACTACACAAGAGGATGACTGACCACCATGTAGACAACACAAGATGAAAGAATATATGCAAACCCAATTTCAGCACTCACACTTGTGGATTATTGCAAGGCTCCTGTAATAATTTTAAAATGGTATTTCCAAATGCTTCGCGTTAAATAAACCTTCGAAATTTTACGTGATTTTTGGAGCTTGTATCGGTTCAAAGTCTTGGTTTCACAGGAGACGAGGACTGGATAGGTGGCTCGCAAAAAAAACAGCACTTGGCAGAGCGTCGCAACACAACGCAGCCGCTCTCAGCCAGACGACCGGTTGCAGAGAGTGCACGCACGTGTGCCGCTGTCATGTTTCATTTTGGGATGAACAGCTTTAAAAGGCATTGCGCCAGTAATATTGCACTGTGGTTTAAAAAAAAAACTTTTTCCGAAGACTTGGACTTTGGCGAGTTGGTACATAATTGGATACACTAAGGCACAATTTAGACGAAGAAAAATGAAGACACACAGAACCCAGATGAGCGCTGACTTACAACTCAGTTTATTTGCACTTGAACAAGCCTTTTTATGCGCCAAAAACTGCCTGTATTACCTGCACACAGAAGAACAAGATAAAAAATGTATAAATGGTACCCAAGATCTATAAGCAAAAATAAAATGCAAATGCTTAGAGTGGAATCAAATACCAAAGATAATGCACACCGATATCAGACAAGGCAAACTGAACTTCGAAATCAAGACGGCACTTGATTTATACTATAAAAATGGCACCTTGAAAATAAAAACTCTTGAAGAGCAGGGCGTGAAATTATTAAGTCGTGCTGGTGATAATTAAAGTGAGTGCCTAAAAGAATATAAAAACACGGAGAGCACTTGGGGATGAAGCGACATAACATAACAACTTAGAGAACAGAAGCCGGCGACACTTACAGAAAACAACTCTTTCTTGAGCTCCCGGCTGACCCGCACTAAATGAAACAAAAGCATGCGGAAGCAATTTAAAAGATGCACACGCACGGACTAAGGTAAAGCAAAATAGCCCGTACCAGGCTGTCGAAACACGCTCTGTGAATAGGAACAAATTTGTGCCAAGCAAAACGAGCGCCAGGTAGAATAAAAGACCAAAGCGCGGAAAACCTCGCAAGAACCAGACGACACTTCAAATAAAACCATCTAAAAAGTCAACCTTGGCATCCGTTAGGGTGACAGAAGGCTTGTTTATACACTGATCACCACCTTTTTTAATAAAAAAACGCTTCAACAATTTCGCATTCAGTCGTATTTTTCACTGTTTTTGAAGATTTGGTGTCGTTGAAATTTGGTGTGCAGCCACAACGCTTACAGTGGTCGGCTAGGTGGCTACAAGATTTATTAGTACATTCAGGCTCTGCTCCTTTGCACGTTAATTAAAACATCTGCCTCTCTGCCTATGCAACAGCGTCCACAGCCAGCTTAGGGGAGTGTCATACACCACAATCGACACACGCTCAGTGAACATGTTTTTGTACTGAGGTGAGATTTGGGGTAACAATTGCCGATTAGTCATGCCGCACAATTTCGACAACTCACACGGAGCTGAGAAGACAACCTGAACATTGTGCTTCGACGCTACCTTTTTAATGTTGTGTGAAATTTTGTGAATGTAGGGAATCGCCTGTACCTTCCTCTTTTGATTCTCTCGTTCGTTTACTCTTTCAGACCGCTTGGACTTTTGAAGCAACAACGCCGAAAGCTTAAAGACTAAAAACTATGGGTACCCTGTGACGACTTCCTCATAACTCTAAAAGATGTATGCGGCAAATGGATCGAAGGCGCTGCGAAAAACAAAGTTGATGTTTTCACAAAATATGGCGCGGGTCCTAATTTCACGTGGGAGCTGCCAAAACAGAACAGGCTACAATTTCTGGACTTGAGGCTGCAGTTCAGTTCAGCCGAAATATGCTGGAAGTTCAGTTAGAGGTCAAAGAAAGGCCTACTTTTCTATGAAAGCGCTCACTCAAAACTCGTCATGAGACAAACAGTAATAAATTGTCTCCAGTCCACCCTAAAAAGTCCTGTGAACATTGCGTGAATAAATTTTCACGTTTCAATGATCAGGTAATTCATCAGGTTAGACGTTTGAGCAGTGCAGGGTATTCGTCGTTTGTGGTCTCTGAGTTTTCTGAGTCATTGTTTCAAAAGTCCAAGCGGTCTGAAAGAGAAAACGAACGAGAGTATCATAATAGGAAGGTACAAGTGATTCCCCACATGCACAAAATTTCGCAAAACATTAAGAAGGTAGCGTCAAAGCGTGATTTTTAGGTTGTCTTCTCAGCCCCATGTAAGTTCTCAAAATTGTGCAGCATGACTAATCGGCAAGCATTACCCCAATGCTCGACTTGGAACAAAAACAGGTTCACTGAGTGTGTATCGAATGTGGTGTATGACACTCTCCTAAGCTGTGGATGCTGTTGCATAGGGCAGACAGGCAGATGTTTTAATTAACGTGCAAAGGTGCATAGCCTGAATGTACGCAATAAAGCTGGTAGCCATCTGGCCGACCACTGTAAGCGTTGTGGCTGCTTACCGAATTTCAACGGCAACAAATCTTTCAAAGAGTGAAAGATACGACTGAATGCAAAATTGTTGCAGCGTTTTTCAATTAAAAAAGGTGGTGATCAGTGTGTAAGCAAGCCTTCTGCCACCCTAACGGGTGCCGAGGTTGACTTTTTACATGGTTTTATTTGAAGTATCGTTTCGCTCTGGCGAAGTTTTTCGTGCAAAGGTCTTTTAGTCTACCTGACGCTCGTTTTACTTAACACAAATTAGTTCGTATTCACAGAACGTGTTTTAACACCCTGGTACGGGCTATATTAATTTACCTTAGTCCGTTCTTGTGCTTCTTTGTTTCTGAATGCTTTTGGTTTGTATAGCGCGGGTCAGCCGAGAGCTCAAGAAAGAGTTTTTTCAAGAATAAGTTATGTTATGTCGCTTTATCCCCAAGTACTCTGCGTGTTTTTATATTCTTTTAGGCACTCACTTTAATTATCACCAGCACAACTTAATGATTTCACGCCCTGCTCTTCGACAGTTTATATTTTTAAGGTGCCATTTTTATAGTACAAATCATGTGCCGTCTTGGTTTCGAAGTTCTGTTTGCCTTGTGTGATATAGGTGTCCATTATCTTTGGTATTTGGTCCCTCTGTAAGCATTTACATTTGCTTTTTGCTGATAGATCTTGGGTACCTTTTATACCGTTTTTTGTCTTGCTCTTCTGTGTATAGGTAACACAGGCAGGATTTAGCGCATAAACAGGCTTGTTGAAGTGGAAATAAACACGGTTGTAAGTCAGCATCGTCTGTGTTCTGGGAGTCTCCATCTGTCTTCAGTTAAATAGCGCTGAAGCATATCCAATTTTGCCCGAAGGCTACTTTTACATTATTGGCACTTGAAAACGGAGAGAACCTTTGCTAAGCAGACTGCGTATATGCACGTGGAATCGAAGAGACAGGGTTGTGCAGTAATGGAGACTCCCTCGTCATCATTTTCTGGTTGGGTTTTTGCGCTATGCTGGTACCAGTTTATATGCTCGTGCGTCAATGATACCACACTGCGAACTTCTGTAGTAAAAAAAAACGAGTAAGTAGTAGCTGCGGCTTCCACTTTTTTTTTTCTGGCGCCATAAGTACGCCCTTTCTGTGGTAAGTATGTACGTGGACATTGATCCAGCAAACCGCTGTGAGAGCATAGCACGGATGGTGTCGTGGTTTTAAGCTTGATAGCGCGGGATGGATCTCCGAACACATTGGCTGCATTTAGATGGGAATGAAATATAAAGAGAACAACCGTGAAACACGAGATATGTGCGCATTGTACAACCTTAAGCGGTCACAATCTTGATACGCACACTACAGCGTACCTCAGAATGATATCTTGTTGGCCCATTAAAGCCTAGAAATTATCGATGTTGAACAGACATCTTCATTGTAGGTTGACACAGGCAAGCAGGAAAATCTAAAACTGTGTGTTATGTGAACTAAAAAAAACAAGAAAAGATCAAAGGCACTTGATGTTTCTCTAGAAACGCATAAATTCCGATGTTACTTAGCCATGGCAGCCAGTGAGAAAAACGCTTACCGAATTGGCTGGCTCTATAAAGCTATGCTTCGAGTAGGCCGCGGCTTTGTTCGTCACAAAAACACTGTCTATTGCACAAATTAAGGTAAACAGAAGCACTTCGGCATCAAGTGTTCACCGCAAGAGTATCTTTTATACCAGCTCAGAGGCGTATGAACGTGGCCCCGCACGAGTGTTGTGGGCAAGGCAGCTTTCGTTTACACGGAACTGCTCACACACACAAAAAAAAAAAACACTACCTGCCTATCGTTTCGTTCACTTCCCGCGGTGGCATCAGAAAGAGTTCGGTGGTTATGGTCAAATGGACAGACGCATGGAAACTTTGCTAGTCTTGAAGTTCACTACTCAACGCTCAGCGGGCCAGCTAAAAAAATTAAAATGCCATATGTTGCATATTAGGCTCGTTACATTTCCGGCAAAACACAGCTTAAACTTGACTCTATGGCCCAGGTTTCCACTGTTGGCTGTCTTCACTATCGAATAGTTGTAGCAGACACGTGCGATCCGGTTTAGAAACAAGCTCGACAGCACTACAAAGGTGAGCAAGAGCAGAATTGTGCTCGGCTGACCACTTGGATGCAACGCCGCCTCCTCTTTCTACGTCCTCCCTTTCCTCTATACGTCTTTTTTTTTTACATACTGTTACACTTTAATACGCAGCAGCACCATCAGTACCCTTTGGTGTTGTTACGGCGATGCGCGCACGCACCACCTCTACCAGCCACCACTCCCATCTGCGGGAGCAGCTGAGAAGAGCGTGCTCTCACCGCCAGGGTGGCCGTGGAAACTCCAGCGCTGGTTCGCTATACTAGCAACGCTTCGGACTCGATGGTGCGGGTTCCGGAGTAGAAAACCTTCGAGAGATATAACTTCAACAGAGTAAACTTTGAACGACCACTTTATCTGGGATGAGCAACAGTCGTCAAACCTGATAGGCACGTCATCAGCACTATGGGAAGGACCCAGAAGAACTGGACAAGGCCGGACTGCGAGGACGCAATTTTGTACTCAAAAAAAATCTTTGTGTACTGAATTGATTGCAGTAAGATAGTAGGCAAACAGGGTATTTTCGAGGTAGAACATCTTGATTGAGGAGGTGCATGTATGAATAAATTTTCGTAGAATAGTGAGGTTGCTAGAGCAGAAACCAGTTGCAGATAACTCGAATGAACTTTTGATGGTGTAACAATGTGCCAGCCTTTCTTTTCGAATTCTATTCAGCCAAAAAAAATGTTGTCACAAAGTCGCCCCACAAGATGCGGCAAAACTGTGATAGCTTTCCACCTCAATAGAGCCATTTGTAATAAAAATGTGGATCAGTAGAACACTCTCTTGCAACAGGGAAGGTTTTGTAAACGTTGTGTCATTATTCATTTGCCTTTATTCTGACAATTCTTTAGCAAGGGAAAAAAAGCATGCAAAATCTGTCACAAAGTAACCCCATTTCACGGTAGTACAGGTCTTCGACATCTGAGCTAAATTCATTGCATATCTTCGGATCATTCTGAAGCCAAATTATCACGATAGCTCTTGAATTGGGCACGAGAAAGGTATCATAATAATGCTACGGCATGACCAAAAAAGAACTAATGACCGCTGTTAAGTCGCCAGAACACGAGGTCAATGACGAGACCAAGTTCAATGAAGCAATAGGACCAAAATGTCAGTGAACAGCTTCACAGAACTTCAGGTGTTTTACTTGAAATCTACTTTCGAAGGCATTTACAATCAAAGATTGCTTCCAAGCATTGTTTGCAGTGACTCGTGTTGCACCAGTAGTTGCTAATATTTTCTTGAAGGTACACTAAAAAATAACCAATGTTTCAGTTTAAACTAACACGCCGCACACCGAGACCTTTCATGCAACAATTTCATTATCAGCGGGGAAAATTAGGGTCGAAGTTTATTTTTGAATGTCGCGATGCTAAACTTTTGAAAATGTATCGTAATTTCGCAAGAATGGCTCGATGAATATTTCTGAAACTTCCTATCTTAGGTGCATCGCGCTGAAAGATGACGTTGTACTTAACTTTTATAAATTAATAGCTACGTAAGACCCCATACACACGTTTAAATTTCGTGATGTCACGTGCTGTTTTGCGAGAAGATCGAGGTGGCATCTCTACCCACATTTTCTTTTCGCGCGTTTTCTCACTTACGAAGCGTCGTTTTGCGGTCGAAGTGGTATTTCCTGAATTGAGAAATTGTACTTGACTAATACGTGAAAAATCTTTTCGGCTTTAGTGTCTTTTAGAGGTGTACCGAAACAATTTTGAGACATTGCAAAAGGGACATTTTTAGTTTCCCCGGTATGCAATTACTATTACCACTTACCACACAACAGTCAGCCAGCATGCATAAGATTGTTACTTTGATTTTAAAGTTTTGGTTGCTGAGTATTGGAAAGCAAGGACAATATTTTGACGAGTCAACAAGGTTCCTTCGAGTTCGCAAACGGAGTTTCTATGCAGCCTAACTCACAGGAATCACTGTCATGGTCACTAGAGGCAATGCACTCATCGTTTATATGTACCACGAGCAGATCGCTTATCTGCCTTTAGGACGTAGCGAACTGCCAAGTTCCTGCAACGTGACACTTCCTTGTTATGTCACGGAGAAGCCACCCATTCATTATTGAAACTGAAAGCTTCTTTTGAAGGTAGAGGTACTAAAATATATGCGATGCTCTTCCAGGCCACACAGAACTCTTTTCTTGAAATCAGTAGTCTTGTATAGAACAACAATCCCTAAATATGCAAAATTCGTCTCAGTACTCCTTTAGGTGATGCCAACAAGATGAGTCGGGACATTGATATTAGATTTTTCGGCAGTATGTATTTCGCTAAATGCACGATTACCTAATCAGTCGTGAAGGAAACAATATCAGCGAATAGATGGTAGAGCACGGCCGGTCTATATATAGGCGGTCGCTCGCTCCGTGCTTTTATGGCCTAAGCAGCCGCCGCGAGTAAACTATAGTTTTTTTATACAGTTTCAGCGCACTCCGCATTAGGGCGTCGAGAGCCAACTCTTCAGAACGCCTTTTGCCACATACGCATTGCATTGTAAATCAGCTTTGCCCACCCACTTTCCCGTGCTAATTACTTTTATGTTTGTAGGAAGCAGTGAGAGTAGTGTAGGTGTGTGTGGGCACAGCAAGCATTTTTTAGTACTCATGCATTTCGTAATGAATATGCACACGCAACGGTATAAAGTTTTTTTAAGGCTCGAACACTTTCTTTTCGGTGACTTAGAAAATACTTGTGGCTCGTGTGGTTGGATTTATCATTTAGGTGTACCTTTAAAAACTCCACATGATGAAAGTTCGCAAAGCCTTCAACTGTGGCGTGCTTCATAAACATATCAGTGAAATAACTTCATCGAACGAAAATTCTTGACAACCTGATGTTGATTATTGAGCCATACATTGAAGGTTCACTGCTACTAGACCGTTCGGAAAGTGTGTAAAAGAGTCACGTAGAATAATAGGCGCTAATTCTGAAAACGTTTCTCCAAACTCTTCCAATATTGCTTAAAAAATGTTAAGGGATCAGAAGGACATGCCATCTGGCTTTGTTTACAAGCCAACACAAAAGCTTTTCTGGTTGTAAGCAATGTCGCTACTTTAGTTCAAAGCATAACGACAGAGTTTTGCCAACAGTGCGTTTTTTTTCTTTACACGCAATGAAAATATATTGGTACTGAGAACACTTTCTGATTCTCTGAAATTTTATTGTCTCCCTGCGTTTCTGGTGAGCCTTATTGCATATGAAAATGTCTCACATCTTTTCATCTGTACTGAAGATTGCATCTGGGCTTGTTTGGGGTTGGAATTAGGTTTTCAAGGACTCAGCGTGGTGTTCTTCGGCCTGGTTTTTTTTCTGTACTACAACGACTTTCTAAAACTGTATCAGTACATGCTCATTTATGATTTTAACTTTCGTGTTTTCATTTTGAACAATTATATTATTTATTCAAAATAATATTACTATTGTTATTACTCCTGCTATTGCGATTGCTAATCGCGCCTACGGGTGAAAAATAGTAGCCATCCCAAATACAATTTGACTTTCACCTTTTCGAAGTACTTATTTCAATATGCATGAAATCTGATACCTTGAACAAAAATGCACAAAATTTATCACTTCATGGGCACTGGCTGCCTGCACATCGATTCGAAGTAAATGTTTTCAAAACGATTTTTTTAAAAAAAAGATTACGTTGTCTGTCATTTTGTCTGCCAGTGGGTGACGGATCATGTGGCCGAGCCTTCTGAACGCGACGCACAATAGTATATGCGTGCAGAACGGAATATTTATCACTTTACTCATTTCTTGAAGTATCTCAAACGTTTCTTATATATGCTTTCTACTATGTTTCTATTGCATTGGTACCACCAGGAAGTGCAAGAGTAGAAATGAACCTGAGCATTATTTGAGTGCACTAGCCTTTCTTTGCAATGGACAGTGGCGAGTTAGTTTGGAGGGAGATTGCGGCGATAGGGAGAAGCACAGCCTCCTTTCTGTACACAGGCCGTAAAGGAAGCGAGCGTGCGCCTCCAGACCGGCCGCAGGTAGATATACTCGGGACAATAAAGAGAAACAATGACTTGACTTATATTTACAAGCTGTGGTCTGAGAACTCTAATGCTGCAAGATTCACTTTCATTTCAATATTGATAGATAAAATCAAGGCCCAAGTTTCAATGGTAAATTTCGTGCTTAAACATTTGCCGGGGGTGCAACAGCCGAAAAAGAATTTGGAGCAATTTTCAGAGCAGCAATATGTTACTTTTGAAACATGAAAACAAAAATTTGAAGCAGGTTACAAAAGAAGAAAAACAATTTTTTTACCACAAAAACAATATTTCGAGCAGCTTAAAAAAGAAGGCTTAGATTTATATATATATATATATATATATATATATATATATATATATATATATATATATATATATATATATATATATATGAGATATGGCACAACGGGAGCGTTCTCAACAAGGATAAATATATTTATTTCCCAACAGTTTCGGGAGGTGTCCTCCCTTCATCAGGGGATGAGTTATACTGACATGAGCTTCCAAACTTCGTTGCTCGCAAACAATTTTCAAGGGAGAGGGACGCGGTAGCAACGAAGTTTGAAAGCTCATGTCAGTATAACTCATCCCCTGATGAAGGGAGGACCCCTCCCAAAACTGTTGGGAAATAAATAAATTTATCCTTGTTGACAACGCTCCCGTTGTGCCATATCTCATAACTTCACGAAGACTAACTGGCCCATTGAATTATTACTCCCACTATATATATATATATATATATATATATATATATATATATATATATACGGGAAAGAAGTGTATACCTAAGGGCTCGTTTTTACGTGTTTTGACACAATATTAATGCGGTCTAACAGAAAATAATGCCAAGGAATGTATAGGGAAAGTTACTAGAACAAATGGAATGTAAATAAGAAAAAAGAAAAAGAAAAGTGGGTGAAAGAACAACCAGCCGTGAGCAGGAATATATATATATATATATATATATATATATATATATATATATATATATATATATATATATATATATATATATATATATATTATGAGACCACGTCCAGTACGGCAGCAACCAGGTTATCCTTTTTTAATCCAGGCGCACGAGCCAGAGAGCCAGCCCGCGTGACATACGATGATGATCACTACAATGGTTTGGTCATGCAGATGAAGATGAAGTACATAGTCAGCGCTCACACTATTTTCCCCCCTTCGCGAAAGAGGGCAGCAAGTTAGAAAGGGTTGGGACGCCGAATATATCGTTTCAGTCGAGAGACGTGGGCGATCTCGGTGTGGCGGCGACGACGATCAGAAGCCGCGTTGACAGGAGCAACGCGATAGTTGACTTCAGATGTTCGTTCCAGGATGGTGTTTGGACCGAGATACTGGTGAAGGAATTTTTCGCAGAGCCCAGGTACACGAACAGGTGTCCACAAAAGGACTTCGTCGCCTGGGCGGAACACAACAACTCGACGCTTCGCATCAATGTCGATTTTTCTCTTGTCCTGAATGGTAGCAGTGTTGGCACGGGCGATTTCACGGCAGCGGGCGACGCGAGCGCCGAACTCTTCCGGGAGAGATGAAGATGGATTGGAAGATGTGGACAAAAAGGTGGTGTCCAGAACAAAAGTCGCTAAACGGCCATACACGAGAAAAAAAGGGCTGAAATTCGTTGTTCGCTGTATGGCAGTGTTATATGCGAACGTGACAAAAGGAAGTATTGTGTCCCAGTTTTTGTGATCTGGTTGCACGTACATAGAGATCATGTCGGACAAAGTTCGGTGAAAACGCTCAGTCAGACCATTAGTTTCTGGGTGATACGCTGATGTGGTCTTGTGGATGGTGTTAGAGGCCTTTAAGACTTCAGCAAGGACATGTGAAAGAAATGTCTTGCCACGGTCACTAAGGAGCACACGCGGTGCGCCATGTCGTAAAATAATGGCGCGAAGGAAAAAATCGGCTACTTCAGAGGTAGCACGAGATGAAAGAGCTGTCGTCTCCGCGTAGCGAGTAAGGTGGTCTACGGCAGTAACAATCCAGCGGTGACCGGCTGGCGTAAGCGGAAGAGGTCCGTATAAGTCTATGCCCACAAATTCAAAGGGAGTGGACGGGCACGGCAGTGGTTGCAGTGGCCCCGCGGGAAGAGACGTGGTACGTTTTCGGTGCTGGCATGACGCGCAAGAAGCGACGTACTTGGCAACAGAAGTGGAGAGGCCAGGCCAAAAGCAGCGAGTCCTGAGGCGGTCGTAGGTCTTGTGGAACCCTAAGTGGCCAGCTGTCGCATCGTCATGAAACGCTTGTAGAACTTCCAGACGAAGTGAGCGAGGAATGACGGGAACCCATTGGTTACCGAGAGGATGGTAAGTTTGCCGACATAATGTTCCCTCTTGAAGCTTGAAACGGGCAAGTTGTCGTCTTAGGCGGCTGTTTGGAGCACGCGATAAGCCAGTGAGCCGATCGATGATTGTGCGGCAGTAGGTATCGGCATGTTGGAGCGAGGCGAGATCTGTGGACGAAAGAAGGTCCGCCGAGGCAACTAACTGTTTCGAAGGAGCAGCCGTCTGTTTGGTCACTTTGGCAGGCGGTGACGAACAGATGGAAGGTGACACTTCGGCGCTTTGCGAGAGCGGGCAACGGGACAAAGCGTCGGCATCTTGGTGCTCTCGGCCCGACCTATATGTGACGCTGAAGTCATACTCTTGCAATCGTAGTACCCAACGGCCAAGGCGTCCCGACAAATTTTTGAGAGACGATAACCAACACAGAGCATGATGGTCAAACACTATTGTGAAATGCCGGCCGTATAAGTAAGGACGAAACTTTTGTATGGACCACACGATGGCGAGACATTCTTGCTCAGTGATGCTGTAGTTTCGCTCAGCATGTGACAGAGTACGGCTCGCGTAGGCCACGACTTGTTCTTCGGAAGCTTGGTTCCGCTGAAGAAGGACAGCACCGATGCCATGTCCACTTGCGTCAGTGTGTAGCACAGTAGGTGCTGCAGGGTCGAAATGGCGAAGCACTGGCCGTGATGTGAGGCATCGCTTGAGGGTGTGAAAAGCAGCTTCGCAGTCATCCGACCAGACAAAGGGTGCGCTCGTGGTCAGAAGTTTCTGCAAAGGAGCCGCAATAGTAGCGAAATCACGTACAAAGCGGCGGAAATACGACGCTAAGCCAAGGAAGCTGCGGAGGTCTTTCTGTGTGGTTGTTGTAGAAAAGTGCAGCACCGCGGCAACCTTGTCGGGATCGGACTCAACGCCATGTTTACTGACGACATGACCTAATACCTTGATGCTGTGACTGGCAAACCGACACTTCTTAGTGTTGAGCTGGAGACCGGCCTTAGCTAAACACGTGAGGACTTCGTCTAGCCGTTCCAGGTGCTGTGAGAAGCTCGACGAAAAAATGACAATGTCGTCCAGGTAGCAAAGGCAGGTCTTCCATTTTAATCCCCGCAGTACCGTGTCTGTCATCCGTTCGAATGTGGCTGGGGCATTGCACAGGCCGAAAGGCATTACATTGAATTCAAAGAGCCCATCTGGCGTAGCAAACGCAGTCTTCTCTTTATCAGACTCGTGCATTGGAATCTGCCAATAACCGGAGCGCAAGTCGAGACTTGAAAAGTACTCGGCACCTTGTAAAGTATCAAGAGCGTCGTCAATGCGAGGCATTGGGTAGACGTCCTTACGAGTGATTTTGTTGAGTGATCTGTAATCAATGCAAAACCGTACTGAGCCATCCTTTTTTTTCACTAGTACGACAGGAGAAGACCATGCGCTTGTCGAAGGCCTGATGACGTTGCGCGCGAGCATGTCGTTGACTTGTTCTTCTATAAGCTTGCGCTCAGAAGCCGACACACGGTAAGGGCGGCGGCGAATCACACGGGATCCGTCGGTGTCGATACGATGGGTGTTCACTGTTGTTTGACCCAGACCTTCGGAACAAACGTCAAAGCAAGTTTTGTGCTTCATTAATAACGCAAGCAAGGCATCCGTTTGCGTTGGGTTGAGATGTTCACAAAAAGTGGCCTTGAGAGCAGGAAATGCATCTTCTGGTGGCATACACTTTGAGAATGACGAAGCAGATGAACCAGTGACGACACAAAGCGGTGATTCTTCGGTAATGCTGGCAACAGTGGTCCCCTCAGGCAAAAGAAGTGGTTCTGGCGTCGTGTTGCAGGCCGTGATGCTTGCATAACCACGGGAGAACCGCACTAAACAAGATGCGATGGTGATCCCTCGAAAAATGCAGCGCTGGCAAGGAGCAACCAGAGCGTCACCATCTAGAATGTCACGTGACTTGATCGTAAGGACACGTTCTCGTCCGGGAGGCAGGAGGAAATCCGCAGCTGTCACAAGGTTGGGCGACGAAAGGTCGGCAGTAGAAGAAAGCTCAGTGTCCGTAATACGAATGAGGGCCGACCACACGAAATTACAGCAGACGCCGCTGACAAGAAGTCCCAGCCTAAGATTATCTGATGAGCGCACGAAGACAGCACAGCCAATTGTATGTTATGACGGATTCCATTGATGAGAATACGAGCAGTGCACAACCAGGTCGGGTGAATTGGACTGTCATTAGCACCGCATAACATGGGACCGGCATAAGGAGTTTGCACTTTACGCAGGCGAAAACACAATTCACGATCAATTACCGAAATTGCGGCTCCAGTGTCTATAAGGGCGTCAACAAAAACACCTTCCACAGAAACAGGCAGTAAATTAGCTGGACGAGACGGAGGAGTTGTAGCGTTCCGACGACAAGCAGTTTCCCCTCCAAAAACTGCACCTTCTAGTTTTCCGAGTCCCGAGAGATCGGAGCGGGACGCAAGGGTGATGACGTACGCCGAAACGGTGACGGAGAACGGCGGCAAGACGAACGAGAAGGATGAGGCCCAGCATGAGACCGTGGAGGGGAGGGCAACTGACGGAAGGTGGATGGATACGGTGCGGGATCGTATTCATCGGGTCTCGGGGAAAAGTCTCTCTCGTAAGCTGAGTAACCACGTCGTTCATCCTGCTGGCGGCGGCGGCAGAAACGTGATATATGACCCCTTATGCCACAGTAGAAGCAGATGGGGCGGGGAGGACGCCATGTAGAATAGTGGCGTAGCCTTGGCGCTTGCGTTGTCATGGCAGCCACATGGTCGCATCCGACGTCCGCAGGCACGGTTGGAACTGGTGCAGGGACCCGCGATGCAACTTCTGCGTACGAAGGCACTGGGAAGCGCACAGGAGACGGGGCATGTGCAGCGCTTGTCATTGATGCCAGTTCGTCCTTGATTATCTCTCGCAGGTTGGGAGAAGGTGTGTGGACAGACGCAACGGTAGGGTTGCCTGGAATAAGGCCGTGAAGTTCTTCTCTGACAATTGTGCGGATAAGGGCCCGCAATTCATGCTCTTTGGTGAAGCGAGCGTCGCAGGAGGCGTGTGGAAGGCGCATGAAATGAAGCGCGTCCGGGCGTTGGCATGTAGTGATGACGTCCCGGACGGTAGTCGGGTTCTGAATCACGAGAGCATTGAAGGTCACAGAGTTGATGCTTTTCAGTAGATGTCGGACGCGATCGGCCTCCGTCATGTCATTTTGTGCTCGGCGACAGAGAGCCAGAATATCTTCAATGTAGGACGTATACGAATCGTCGTCCCCTTGAATGCGGGTTGCGAGCTTCTGTTTCGCTACTACAGAACATCCTGCAGACGTGCCAAATACCTGACGGAGATGCCCCGTGAAGGCCGACCAATTGGAGAAGTCGCTCTCGTGGTTGTAATACCAGGTTTTAGCGACGCCATCGATGTAAAAAGGAACGTAGCGCAGTTTGTGCGCCTCGTCCCAGTAATTACAAACGCTGGTTCGATCATAACTGTCGAGCCATTCTTCGACGTCTTCGTTGCGAAGGCCGGAAAATACCGGAGGGTCTTGATGAGAGGTACTCACGGTGTAGTGAAGCCTAAGTGGCTGAGAAGGAACGGTTGCAGCAGTGGGCGGGTTGGGTTCTGCCATTGCTGTTGCTTGAGGGCAGAACCGTCGACCAGACCGGAGCTCCAGGGGTGACGGGTAGAGCAGGAGGACGTGGGAACCAAAGCACGCTCCACCACTTATGAGACCACGTCCGGTACGGCAGCAACCAGGTTATCCTTTTTTATTCCAGGCACACGAGCGAGAGAGCCAGTCCGCGTGACATACGATGATGATCACTACAATGGTTTGGTCATGCAGATGAAGATGAAGTACATAGTCAGCGCTCACAATATATATATATATATATATATATATATATATATGGGAAAGAAGTGTATACCGTAAGGGCTCGTTTTTCCGTGTTTTGACACAATAATAATGAGATATAACCGACAATAATGCCAAGGATTGTATAGGGGGAGGTATTAGAACAAATAGATTTGTCCGTTTGTTCTAATGACTTCCCCTATATGCAAGCCATTTAACATTCCATAAATCATGCCCAGTGACCCTGCTATTTCAACAAAGTAGTGTTTTCTTTATTCACCCCACTTAGCAAACAATTATGAGGTCTACATTAGAAGTCACCATGCCTGCCAAATTGTTCGAGAATTCAAATGTGGATTTTTCAAGACGGCGACCTTGAGATTCGTCAAACTGGGAAAAATAACTGTTTGACTTTTACAGCTGCAGAGATTTTATATTGTGTACTCCAAATGATTTAACCAGTAACTTTTTTATACATCAGCGAGCATATCTCACAGGTATGTGGCGTATACATGCAGCAGTCATTGAACAAGCTGTCCAGCGTCTAGAGGACTACAACTATAAGCCCCTTCTAATTATTATAACGCTTTTTCGCAAGCCGCTCATGTATTACGATGAAGGTAGCTGAAGCGGTAGTTTCTGCGTCGGGTAGAAAATGACCAAGACATTTTCGAACTTCAAAGCCTCCCCCCCCCCCTCCACTTTTTTTATGAGGGGTTAGGTTTAAGGCACAACTTTTGTCTTGATTGCAAGGTGCATTTGACCAAATAAAGTAATATGGCACGCGCCAGGCCTCGCAACGGCACCGAATATCTATCGCATGCGGCATTGCTATAGGAACTGCCGTGGTCACTGCATAAACAATAGCTGGTAGCGTGCAAGCTCGAAGTGCTGAGAGTTCGTACACTTCCAGCTTTATTTTAGTTCTTAATGGTTCCTAACATGCCATGGCTACACTTGCTAACTAGGAAATTCATATTTCCCACGAAGTGTTGCTAGCTACTTCAACACATCTTTTGTGTTGAAGTTGCGTCGTCTCTCCGGTAAATATCTGCTTGATTGATTTGATTAATATGTGGGGTTTAAGGTCCCAAAACCACCATATGATTATGAGAGACGCCGTAGGGGAGGGCTTTGGAAATTTAGACCACCTGGGGATCATTAACGTGTGCCCAAATCTGAGCAAACGGGCCTACAACATTTCCGCCTCCATCGGAAACGCAGCCGCCGCAGCCGGGATTCAAGCTCACGACCTGCGGGTCAGCAGCCGAGTACCTTAGCCACAAGACCACCGCGGCGGGCCGGTAAATATCTGCTGCGGTCAGAAGACCGACCGGCGCACAGTGTTTTTACATCATCTAGTCGATCGTGTTTCGCGAGTATCTTGATATAATGAGCAGCTATCTTACACTGCGGTTTAGGGTTAGGGTCTGCCTGCATAGATTGATGACGCAAACTACAGGTGGCTATACTGGTCTCCATTTCTCGCTCAAATTAGGGCAAATAAGAAAATTTTGAGGCTTGCCTGGCATTTTGGCGCAGCGTGGTGCAGTTTCGGCAAATTTCATGGTTTTGGCACAGCTTGGCGCATATATGAGAAACTTTTACCAAATCAGCGCAGTGAGCACAGCTGTTGCACTCCTGCATTTCAGCATCACGTAGCAAGCTTCAAAATGTCTTTTTCGTATTTTCACACAATATGCTCAATAAACTTTTCTAAACCTTCGTATGCTAGGTCTAGCACCCACTGAAGAAAATGTACTTCATTTTTACTGACAAAGGCTATGTATCACCCCCTTTCTACTAGACGCTTTCAATATTGCGTATGTCACTGCGTTTGGCACGGGAATCTCGGTGAAATCTCCACCAAAATTTTCTTCTTGTATGTTTTCTCCATTGCCAAGCATCATGCCGCGGTAAGTGAGGTGTTTTTAGGATACTGAAATCACAGTAACTAATATGCGAAAAATTGTTTTGCTTTTTAGTGTCCCTTAAAGCGAATGGAAGCGTACTTGACTTTAAGACATAACTGCCGCAGGTTTTGAACCTTCAGTTTTTAGACCTAAGGCTAACGTTTTACTGAAACAGGTGTGGGACGGCTGAGACTAAATTTGGAGCAGTTTTCGGAGCAGCAAAATTTCAATTTTGGAGCAGTAAGCAGTCTTTATTAGGTTGTCCTGGGAGCTTAAAAATGCAAATGTTTAGCAAAGTGGGGCACCAGTGCATATTTTAAATAGCTTATAATACACATCACACCTAAACAGATTTTAAAAGAAGTTCTTAAACAGATAATTGCTAGATATGAACTGCACTACCCTTTTATATACCACGGGACCTATTTAGCCCTGGTAACATGAGAAATATATCTAAAAAAAAGGTTCTGTTGAAAGCTAGGTTCCGCTGAAACATTGAAAAAGTGCATCACACTCAAAAATAAATCAAGAAATTGTGATTGCACAAGAATCTTAGTGACGTACCAGTGGTCGTTCCCTTGAAGAAAAGCCTGACATGATAGCGTCAAGAGGTTTTCACAGTCAACAAAAACATGCCTGCACTGCCAGCTCGCGGCCACCTCATGCAGGACCACCTTCAAGAGTACAGCGCGAGAACCAAGAAATCTTGCCGTATAGATTATCTTCATAAAGCGACGTTCATATGGCACTAAGTGATAAGCGAGTGATTTATAACGTCTCTCCCCATGAGCAACCACGCGTTAATCATAGAGCACAAGTTGGCCAGTTCTATATTTCTTCAATATCTATAGGTCATCACCGTCGATGTAGAACGCCAAAAGTATCGACTTGCGATTGCTGCCCGCACCATTTCATGACTCGCGTTCGGTGCTAGCGCAGTGCGGGTGAAAAAAAATCCGTGTCCAGCGCTAGCAAACGCTGAACATAGAGAGGCAGGTTTTATTGCCTCTCTATGTTCAAGAAGGAAAAAAAGAAGCAAAAAAAGAAAACAAAGACGCACTGCCGCCGACCGAAACACTGATTGAGATAAGCCAAAAAGCTCGTGTAGCGCAGTGCCGGCACGCAAGCAGCGACGCCTTTTTAAGCACTTGTTGCGAGTTTCGATTACAAAACGAAGCAGTGGCAAATCGCCATTAATGAAAACTGTGTCCAAGTGATTGCCGATGTGTAAGGAGTCACGAATAAAGCACCAATGTGCCCGTTAATATCGTTTACAAAGGTTTGAACACTCGCTTTGTCACTTGGCTTCGCATGTAACCAAGTGTTTCTCTCTACCTGCCAACATTGATGTGCGGATTTCACTTGCGATGGCTTTTTTAAATATAAAATGCAATGAGAACTCCCGCCTGTCTAAATAAATGAGTAGCTAATCGGTGTAAGCCGGGAATAGGTTGCACACATTCTGCCGCTCACGGAACCCATTTTGAAAACGCATGTGCACGTGCCAGAGCATCCGGGAGACGCGTCGGATGCAGGAAAAAAATGACTCCACGTTTAAAGTTACTCGCTCACAGCAAACACGTACTCTTAGGTGACCACATGCCGCAGCGTCGATATAAAAGCCATAGTGACCGAAGGAACGCGCTACGCACAACAGAGAACGTAAGTGTCAGCCCCGCTATGCTTGCCACACAACTCGGTGGTTTTCGCTAGCTGACAGTGGCACTAGAACACACTGCCTAGCTAGTAGAAGCAGCACGCTCGATGCACGGCAGCACATTTTTGTCGGCGTCACGCATAGTTGCTAAAATTAAAGATTATGGCGGCACCATGGGAGCCTTTGTCATCAGACAGGTGGAAAGTGAAAAAAAAAGACAATTGGTTGCGTCTTATTAGTTAAACTCTTTCTTTTTTCCCCACTGAAGCTGGGGTTGGCGTCGAAATTCCAGCTATCGAAGCTGTCTCGGAACACTTCGGTGCAATTTTCTTTATTTTTACGCTTTTAGAACAGCTTGGCGCAAGAAACAGAAATACATCGAAAAATGCGCAATATGTGCAGCTGTCTCACCCTTGACCAATTCATGTGCATTGGCAGTACAAGCCCAAGTAACAGCAGCCTCTTTTGCCTTACACATTAGCTTATTTCAAAGGGATCAAAGATGAATTGGCTGCATCTTTGATACAGGAGACTGTGTGCAAGTCGTGTGTGCACAAGGTATTGAGCAGTGTTTTTCATCAGATCCAGAGGTTCCCAACAGCAGAGTTTCCAGATTATGCAGGTCATCAGATCCTGCGAAAAGGTGGCGACATTGATATGAACAATTCAGCAAATGCGAAGTTTGTGGAAAAAGATTGTGAAAGCCACTTCAGCCTGCTGCCCTACGATCAAGGTCTTAATTGGTACAAGTTCTTATTAGTACATGAAAATACACAACACTTATTGGACTTGTTCACAAGATGGCGCACAATTAAGAGTGTCGCATCCAGGTATGATGCGGCATTGGTATGTACGGCTCTCAAAAATCTGGGCAGCACTTACACACTTGTTGAACTCGGGACCAAAGGCAAAAGCAAAAATAAAGGTGAATGAGGTCAAAACACCAAAGCTCCTCCATTCATTGGGTTACAGGAGTAATGTACAAGATTCCTCTCTCATGCGCTAACAGCTATAATGGTCAGACCGGTACGTGCTTGTTAGAATACAGGGGCACCAGAAGAAATGCAAAAAGAATGCCTGACAATCAAACTTGTTTGCTTATTGAGCACAGCGTCACTGAAAGCTACTGTTTAAAAGATGAAGAGCGCAACAGCTTGTAATACAATTTGGAGCGATTTTTGCAGCAGCAAAATATCATTTTTGGAGCACTAACATGCAAATTTGAGCAGTTACAGAAAAAATATGCAGTTTTATCACTATATACCGAATTTGGGGCAGTATTAAAAAGAAGGCTTACATTAAGAAATAAAATACGAATAAACCATTAGACATCACCTAAATTGTGCAGTGTAAACATGGGCGCTGCTATTTCAATGAAAGTAGTATTTTGAACCACCCTACAGAGCTAACAATGATAAAGTCTATATTAGCATTTGCTGCGCCTGCCAAATAGTTTGACAGAATCTGCGAATTTAATTATGGATCTGCCAACTCGTGACCATGAAATTTGGAAGATTCCTGAAATCGAAGAGTACGGGTGATGGAAAAAAAAACGGCTGCACAATTTAATTTGTTTTCTTAGGGAAGCAGTAATGTCATTGAATGCTCCAATTTATTTCCAGTGACATATTTAGGCATCAGTGATACTCAGAATCAGGCAGCGTACAAATACATAAGTAACTGAACAATATGTGCAGTGTCCCGTGACTAGTGATCACAGCCCCTTCCAAATATCAATACGCTATTCCGCAAAGAATCGTTGTAAAATAGCAAAGGTGGCCTATTCAGGATTCCATGCAGGGGTTAGAATCCCAAGCCAAGAAATTTACTAACCACTACACCTCTCCCTCCCCAACTTCCCACCTTGTTTTTTCTTTCACCGTGGGGTTGGGTACCGCTTCGGCTCTCCCTTGAAGGCGCGTTCGACCAGGTAAAATAACAACGGCGTGCACACGTTGGCCTGGCGACAGTACCGCAGATGTTTATCGCCAGGACCAACGCCAGGACGCCGCAGCTTCAAGTAAAAAAGAAAAAAAGAGGGGGCTCAGAGCTTTCAGTGAAATAGGGAGTGTCTAGCAGTCTTTTTATGCTTTATTCAGAAGCTGTGCGATATTTCAAGGCAGCTCTTAAAAAATGAATCAGTTTTCAAAACTTACCAAGTTTTCGCCTGTATATCAAAACAACATTGATAGGAAATGGCAGTGGCTATGCGCCCATTCTACAGATGTAATCTATACGCAAAAAGCCTGTGAGCTGAGGTCGTAGATGGCGGGGGCGTTGCCAGAAAGTTTCTTCGAAGGGTGTGCTACCTTGATCAGAATGGGTCTAAGCTAGGCAAGAAGATTTGATAGACCATTATTTTGTGCGCTCCTATATATTATTTGGAAAATGTGGGGGGAGGGGGGGGGTTGGAGGCACGGGCCTGGTGTGCCACCCCCTGGCTACGCTACTGGTGAATGGAAATCTGTGTGGTCGGATACAGACATGGGGAAGGAGAGCTGGGGAGGAGGGTGCTAGTGGTACAGGCTGCGGTTAGGTTACCTTGGCGAGAGAAGTAGCGTTAACTGGAGCGCCACATGTATGATGTAAAAAAGAAGGTTTCGTCCAACATGCTGGCCAATCACGCAGAAGCAACTAGCCACAAAATATACTAGAATAACGTGAAATTAACCAAAATAAAGGGAAAAGAATTGGATTCCTGGGCTGTATTTAGACTTTCTGACGATTCGGAAAACAACGGCGCATATCCTTTGATGTAATGACAGCAACTTCTCTCAGATGTACACACCTGCATCAAATTTTGAAATATACCTAATCAGACTGTTCGCACATTCATTTTTAGTTGTGAGCGTGGCTCCCGTGCGGAAAGTTAAGCATTCCGCTTTCATGTGAGCATTCATGGTCGGTGCTCATGTTAACCCCATAGCCTCAGAATAACAACCACAACAGAAAAAGAGAAAGCTGACAGTGGCTCTGCAAGCGACCGTGAGGGTACTTTCGCGTAGGCAGTGCACTGTGGCATGCCGCCGGTAACTATAGCCGTCTTTCCGGATTGTGTAGTCTGCAAAAGTCCGCACGCATGAAGCCAGAGCAAAACAACGCTGTTTGACAATGAAGGCACTCCGAAGTCACGCTAAAACCACACATGCCACTGCCAGCTTTCCTTTGCCACTGCGAGGGGAGATTACGTGACTCAAGCCTGCACGTCACAGCAATTGCAGCACTCACGCTTCCGGTGGTGGGCTTCACGCCAGATATGTTAGCGAAACTGGATGACCGACTCTTGGTACACTTGACGGTGCAGCAAGCAATAGAGGAAGACAAGAGTGGTCGGTGCAGGGTGAATCAGTGGTCGAAAATACAGGGACAAGAGAGTTTTTGAAAACAGTCAACCATAGATTCTTTGCTCTGTAACGCAGTTCTAAGTAGTGTAAATAAACATTTTGTATAATGTAGAAACCAAATGTCACTGAACTGCTGAATCAAACCTTTTTATAACATACTCTGTCCTGTCATGCAAGTTTTGGTTCATGTCAAACTTCAGTTGGCAAAAAACTAGAGCTCACTCAAACTCACTTATACATACTTCGCACATGGGGCTGATTCCGACCCACCAAATTTTTCTCAAGGCAGGCTCGCTAAAATTTTACTTAACCTTACTCACTCAAGCACGCGGCTTAATTTGAGTATATGAGCGAGTCTCGACTAAGTCAACTCATAAGTGAGTTGCTGACCTAAGGTGTCGAGTTAAGGAGACGATCACATAGCGCCCCAACTTGAGAGGCTAAATTAAATCGATCGATCAGATAGATACTAAACAGACTGACTGACAGACAGATATGGTAAGGTGCTTTTGGTTCGCTAAAAATTGCTCTCCTTTAGAGCGCAAGTGACGACCAGGAGGTCAGCCTTCAAGAGAAGCGTCACTATGAGACTTCAGCTTTCATGGTTTCTATGAATATAAAGCACTTCAGAGGCATTTTGAAACTTGCCACTCTGTGCTAGCACTGGTGTCCAAGCGATGGCCAACACACTGCCCTAAACAAGCCTTGGAATGCAAACCACAGGTCAACAGCACGAGAAAAGAGGAATTCCGTGTTATCATGGCAGGACGACAGCACTTGCTAGGCTAAAAAAAGAAGAAACAATTGGAAAACGGATCTGCTTTTGAAACACCCAACAGCGGTCTACAGACCTTGTGTAGAATCAGCTGCCATCTAGCAGACGCCGAGCGCATTACTGGCATCTTGGAGGCTGGGTGCGCTCCATCTGTGCAGGCGCGGAATGTCCACAATAACGTGTGGTGGCAGACAGGAGTGGCGGTGCCAACAAATTTTCATGTGTCATGTTGCGGATACTGAGGAAACTTGGATGCTGAAATGTATTTGCAGCAAATAAACCTCTATGTTATTCGACTTCCTCGTGGCTGAAGTGAAAGACCAGATCTGTTGTTGATTTTGCTGCTTACAATTAAATGCGTGTTTATGTTCGCCGTTATATACAGATGTGGGACAGCATAGGCACTCATAACAGCACGCTCTTTCATGCGATCCTGAATAAAACAGTTTTTCCGTCGTGTGATTGCAGGTACAGACAAACCTGCCTTGCGCACGAGCTTCAAAGTTGCATCACGGCTACTCATGTTTGCGTTTGCTGCTGTTGACAGCATTACTTTGTCGATTACATTGCGATAACAATTACATATTAGCCACGTAGCTGCTGCATGTCATCGATTCTCAGCTAATGGACCAGTTGTGCTCTAATATGTAGCTTATAGTTACTTTGTATTGTGGAGTTTATTAAGGTAAGTATTGTGGAGTTTAATAAGGTAACATTTGGTGGTGTGGCTTGCACAAGTATTGCTTCACTATGTGTACTTTTCAAGCATTCCACGTGCTCTTTCAGAGGGTTGGCCTATTTAACAAGGGCGACCCGAGTGCTGTGACCCTCCCCCTGTTACTATTATTTTTTATCACCCAAGAAAAGCAAATATGTTATTCCAAATGGTGATCCTCCTTCATAAAAATCTTGTATCCACCTTTGAGTGCCGTGAAATGGTAAAAGATGTCGCAAGTGTTTCAACACTGTTCGTAACTGTATAATTGCTTCTCTGGCAGATCTGTTACGCTTGATTATGGGTGCGCTTCCACTGTTTACGCACAAAGGTGGTTTTGCAAATGTTCAGTAGGCGAGTAGGCGATACACAACTGCCCTGCTGCCAACGGCGTGAAATCGTAAAGTGCAAGTAAGCCCCGAAAGTGGTGACATGAATGCAAATATTTTAGGCCTACTGCAATGTTTACGAGCACATGCGCCCGCAAAAGGGTATTCAATAAAATACCAGCTCTCGGCACCTTTTTTATGTATATGCGTTTCATTTTTCTTTTTCAGGCACAGAAGACTAAAAATGTGAAATTTTTATTTGTGTGTTAGTGCTATATATAGCGTGCGTTGATGACTACAGCAGCAAAGCTATATTTATTTTAAATATGAAAAAAGAGTAAAAAGTTTGATTTCAAGCTAGACGTGCAACGAATCGGAGGGGCTATTCTGTAAGCATTCTATCTAGAACGTAGCAGATATCAAACAGATGAACGAAAGGGAGCCACACAAGATTAGTCAAGGCTATTCTCATGGTCAAGACATGAGAATAGCCATTGAATGTGCATAGAATGGGTGGAGGCCACATTGCCTCAATAAAATGGCGACAAAATAGCATCCCAACAACATGAATTCAATCGAAATGAAGCGCCTGAGCCCAAAGATTCAAATTAGCCTGTTTTGCACCTGACTTACCACAGTACTCCTGTGAAAATCACAACAAAAAAGACTCCTACGAATTGCAACACCGCCCAGCATCTACTCAACACACGAAGAAATGGCTGAAGACATCTCGCTCTGCAAACTTAAGCTTTGAAAAACAACACGTGCCAATATTGATGCTCTGCTGTATTCATGTTACAATTTTTCATCTGTTGAAAGCATTTTAAAATTCTCTTAGCTTGCCTACGGGCTTTTTGCTTCCTCTTCTTCTTTTATTCTATCTCCTCTGATTCCGAGTAAAACGCTTACACATTAACCCACATGTCGACATAGGCCGTTTATAGTAAATACCGCTTTGCAATGGCGTAACAGAGCTTCCTCAGCCCCTACCTGTGTCTCGCTATATATAGCCTCTTCTCAGCCGCCCTGTATTGTTCCTCATGAATAGCAAATAACAAAAGCAATCCTTATTTTAAAATCCGGCGATTGCACCGGTTTATGTAAGTGGCCGCTAAACTACCCCTTATAGTTTTTTTTTTCAAACGTTTGAAGTAAACACGTGCATCATATGCAAATTGCTGCATGATCAATGATTGTCCACGTGGCAGCGCAACAAGAAACCAGTGCTTCACAAATTGCACGATACAATGCCTTCATGACTTTCGGGCTGGCACGTGACATCAAGAAGTTGAATCTGACGTGCAGAATAAATGTGCTGCAACAGACCAAGCAAGCAACTATGACTTCCTGTTAGTCTGCAAGACGCTGTCCACGCCACTTGTCGTTTGTCGGGACGCCCGCATGCATGAGCGTGCGTTCAAAGCAGGTACTGTGTTCCGTAGCACAGGGTTCATAACGGCACGATTCGTATAAGCACCAGCTGGCACAGCAACGGCCATTCGCCAACAGGCACACAGTCGACAGAGGGCGCAGTCACGGCAACCATAACAAGACTGTGTTTGGAACAGCATCTCACCGATGATGTATGCCACGCAAGATTGGGAGAAGTGCTCCGCAAGAGGGCAAAGCGGCTTCGGGAGAAGTACCAACGGAGGGTACTGAAACGAAGAACGAAAGGAGTGATTGCTGCGCTTAGATAATCAAACGCGTTTAACTCCGCTGTTAGAGCACGTCTCAAAAAAGTTTAACGGCTCCATGGTCATTGTGCACTTGCGCACAACTTCTTCCCCACAACTGAATTTCCACCTCTGGGTGGCTAAATATTGCATCTTATTTCTGGCTGCAAGCAGTATAGTAAATATTGCATGTCAGCACTGTTCAGTTATTGAAATTATCTTTGGTGTATGGCTGTGAGATTGGTGGCCTTGAAATCAAATGACACATGTTTACACAAGCAATGCTAGTGCCACTGATACATACTGTCAACGTGTGACTCGGGCGCAGCGTGGTGTAATATAAACTTATTTATTAGGATGGCGCAGGGAACTTAGTTTGGCACATTTTTGCGCAGAAGCAGCATCACTCGTTGAAGAATAGGGGGCGTTCATGATATTAAAACCGCATGAAACTAACAGACAATGCAAACACAAGAATTCAGATGAATTATTGCTTCAAATTTAATATTTTGTTTTTAACTGGGCACGAGTAAAGTTTCAAAATGAACTGAAAGGTATTGTTGGGCTTACAAAGCAACAAAAAAGCAAAAAGTAACTCAGACCTCCTTTTATTGTCTGTCAAGCTAACCCCGCTAGTAGCAACATTATCACAACCACCACTTTCTTTGCTGCGAAGTAATTGGCATAAGTGCTGATGCCACTTTTAGGCCACAAAGCTCTTCAACGTCGCTGCTCAATTATTCTAATGCAGCAAGCAAGTTACACAAGCCTTGTCTAGCGTACAAACCTCCCAAACAGAGAACTGCCCCTACCTACAATGGGCCATGCTCCACATAATGGCCACGCTGAACCCACGGCAGGCTGCAGTAGTTGGCCTTGTTTAGGGCACTGTAAAGATACGGATATGCAAAATTGTGCGGCATGTGCTACGTGTATGCACCATTCACCTCACACTGCCGATCCACTGCACAAGTTTGACATGCAGACACCTAAAATTAACCTTGGTGACAGGCAGGTACGTTTTTAAAAGTTACCCAAGACATAGGCAGACGACATAGGCTCCCGTTATGTTACGGTATGCTCACACAAGTTGCACATCAAAATTTTACCTGTACTCTACTATGTACCCTTGAATTAAAAGAAAAAAATCGATCACTCGGATCACACGTACACGACTAGCTCCAACTGTTCGTCCTACTTACTCGCCGAATACTCGAACACTACGGCGAGCGGTTGATTACGATTAAGATGCACGTGATAGGTATAAACAAGAAAGCACTCGTACAGAAGAACAGTAACTTATACTCACAATTGCAGTCTGGCTTGTCGCTGGCGTTGCTGAAGCAGCTGAAATTCTCATTCTCTTTTCTCTGCCTAGAACCCGGATGACAAAATCAGTGTTTCAAGGTCTTGGTAAGGGAGCGTCGACGAAATCGAATGAAATCGCTCGAAATTTGGCCAGAAAAGTATTTATTCATAACAAAACTGCAAATGGTTTCAAGCCTCCTTAACAAAAGTGATATTTAGCACTCAGAAAGGCAGCGATGTTGTAGTCAATCAGAAAATGTAATATCCACTGTCGCTCAGCTTGGCGAGCTGGTGTCACGACCGAGGTCATGGTTGGTGCAAAAGACTCCGAAACCAAACTTTTTTAATAAAGTAGTCTGCAATTTATAGTTTGTATACAGCACCAGCTGGCTGTATAACCAACAAAACAAGCGTTCTACTTCTTACGACTGTGATAAGCTTGCATTGCGTGTCACACAGACAACTATCATAACGGTGGAAATAAGACGGTTTCTATCTGCGCATCGCGATTTCCGACTCTCAGGCCATGATTCAGCTAACGTCTGCGCCAAACGTTTGCATGATTTCGCACCAAACACAACCTGAGGGGCATGATCACAATCGACAGACACCGTTACAAAGAATCAGCAAGAAAATTCAGGCTATTCTCGCAATATCGCAAAACCAGCATCAGCTGATGCGATTGCCGCTTAGATTTCATTTCATCATGCCAAAGTTCCGGACGGTATGTAGCTGCAGTGGTCTTGAACTCGACATGCGTCTAAAGCCACGGTTGTACGTGCAAGAATGACGCGTAAATATCAAGCGAGAAGGACGGCCGTAAAGAGTCGGAGAAGCGCACAATTTTTGTCTTAAGTTAATGCATTGGGCATGGCGGAATCGCATTGAACATGTCGAATAATCCTTTCGTCTTCTTGATCCAGGCGCTCAGCCTCCTGCTTTCTTTCGACCGCTTCGTGGACGGAATTTGGACGCCCTAGCGGACCGTGTCGTCGCTGACTTTTCTGCCATGTGCCGAGTGTTTCAATGCACTGATCGACAAACTAGGCTGCTGAGCCCTTGACGAACTGATGGACCGACTGGACTACGCCCCCTTCAGAGACGTATTAGCCACCGCAACGCTATCGACATTGTACGCCCATAAACAGCGCTCCGTGCCTGGCAACGTCATTGGGCATGGCGGCACGCAGCGAACATGTCGAATAATCTTTTCGTCTTCTTGATCCAAGTGAGAAAACATTTTGGCAAATGTTACAAAAGTAACGAAATATGTCTTGTGGTGCTGCCATGCCCAGGCCAAGTGTAGGCAACTTTGTGCCGATGTATAATATCCTTGAAGTACTTATTGATGCTTTCTGGGGATGTAGAAAGTAACCTAGGCCCTCGAAATCGGAAAGTGTAGACAAAAATCCGCAAGTTGGCTGCTGATATAAGTACTTTGAAAATGACAACAAGGCCGTAAATCAATCTTTGGAAGCCATTCATATAAAATTAGATACTTTGGCAAACCTTGAGGGCTGAATGGCTAGTACTGAGGATAAAATAGCGACGTTTGAGAAACCATTACCAGTCTTCAACTCAAGACTCATGACCTCAAAAGTAGAAGCAGACGATGCAACCTAATTTTTTATGGCATTCCGGAAGAAGAAAACGAGAAAGCTAATGACCTAGATCTACAAATCTCTGAAAAAACCTATTAAAACTACTCTAGATGTCACGATCTCTGGAATTGAGAGAATGCACTGACTAGGCACTAAAACAGGAAACAAGACACGACCTGTAAGCATCAAGTTGGAAAGCTTCGACGATAAGGCGAAAATAATGAAAAACTGCTATCAGCTTATGAATTCCAGTGTGTCTGTGGGGAAGATTTTTCACTCCATGTGCGTAACATCCGGAAAAAAACTTTGGAACAGCACCAAGAGGAACCGAGATAAGGAGGAAATTGTCACAATTGTGTACGACAAAATAAAGATAAACAGTCAACTGTATGTCTGAGACGAACAAAAAGAAGTGTGGGCAGTCGTAGGAAAGAAATCTGCTGTCCGGAAGGCAAAAAACTGAGCGAAAATGATACGCCCCTCAGCCTGTTGATAGTGAACCTGAACGCCAGAAGTGTTGTTAACAAAAGTACCGAACTTGAAGCATCCATACTAGAACATCAGCCCGGTATTTTGACAATAACAGAAACATGGCTTTCTCCTAACATTTCAAGTAACAATATATTACCTCCGGGTTATACTGTCATACGTAAAGATAGGAGCTCACGAGGGGGTGTTATAGCAATTTTGATAAAAGAAAATATCAACGTCACACCCATACCTGAAGTTGTTGGTGCTGAAGTACTTTGGTTTAAATTAACGACAGATAAATCCTTCCTCTATTTAGGTACCAAATGCTTCGCGTGATGTATTATGTGTACTAGCAAATTATATGGAATCTCATTTCACGCAGTCTACAAAGATAAACCTTACGGGGGATTTCAACTTCGCTGGTATAACATGGGATTGCCTTGATGATACTGCCGAAACTAATAATCCAGATGAGCTTCTTAATCTTTGTTTTCACTTTAGCCTTAGACAGCTTATACGGAAACCAACCCGTGTTACAACAAAAAGCAGAAATGTACTTGACTTGATATTTGTGAGTGATAGCACAGCAGAAAACACAATTTCGTGGGAAGTTGTCAGTGTCATATCGGACCACAAAGCGACTAAATGCTCCTTGTTGTTGAGCAACCACTGCCAAAGCATAAAGAAAGTACACAAATTTTCGACTGGGTGAATGCTGATGACGAGACCCTTCTTGACTACCTAGATGAATCTTATTCCACCTTCAGCTTGTTCTCGCAGGATGATACAGTTTCAGTTGATTAATTACAAACAACCTTTGAAAGAATCGTTCAGCGCTGCTTATCCAAATGTGTTCCCACAAAGATCGAACCAGTCCACAAGACAAACCCTTGGATGACAAGAAAAATTATACAACAAAAACGAAAGCTTGCCAGATTAAGGACCTTGAGAAATAAACGATTGTTACCAGGCTGCACGGCTAAAATAAGTGAGCATTCTCGTGCACTAAAATCTGCTGTAAAATCGGCAAAGGATGAATATATGAATGTAATCTTAAGTAAATTTGTCAAAGAATCCCCTTCTGAGTTTTGGCGATACCTTAATTCGAAGCCACATCAAATCAGTAACCCATCCCCGGCTTAAGCTACTGAAAAGGCTACACAGTTTAATGATTAATTTATTTCAGTATATACATGTGACAACTGTAAGAACCCCGACCTCAGTTATCTTCCATGTAACACTGCCAAACTAAACGACTTAATTCTAACTGAATCGGGCATTTTTTGCCTATTACTCGAAGTAGACCCTGAAAAATCCTGCGGCCCCAACAACATATCAAATGCATTTTTGAAACGCTACGCATGATGGATGTCAAAGTTCTTACTGATCTTATATAACAAAACATTAAAAACTTGTGTAATCTCGGTGAATTGGAAAATAGCCAAGGTTATTCCTGTCCACAAATCCGGTGACCTTACGAACACATCAAACTACCGAGCAATCTTGCTTACTTGTACGGCCGAAAAAATTCTTGAACATCTAATCCTGAAACACATTGTATCATTCGTAGAATAAAAACAACCTAATTGTCACGAATCAGCATGGCTTTCAGAAAGGACTGTCCACAACTACTCAACAGGTTGAAACAATCCACGACCTAGCACTTACAATAGACTAATGTGGCCAAACGGATATATTTTTTAAGATGTATCACAAGCATTTGACCGCGTTTCCCATCCTAAGTTGCTTCAGAAACTAACGCATTACCTCGGAGATTACAACATCACCAAGTGAATAAAAAGTTATCTTACAGGAAGACGCCAGTATGTTCACTACAAAGACCACTCTTTGGATTACGGCTATGTGCTGTCTGGTATATTACAAGGTGCCGTTCTAGCTCCTATGCCTTTTATTCTTTTTATTAACGATTTGCACATCAATTGTAACGCAACAGTGAGAATGTTTGCAGATGACTGCATAATATATAAGCAAATCACTTGCCACAAAGACCAGAGGATTCTAAACACAGCCCTTGAACATATAACACAGTGGTGTCAGACGTGGCAGATGATGCCTGATGCAGATAAAATAGTTTGTATGACAGTGCCCAATAAAAGAATCCCCATGAACTTCCACTATTATTTAGAAAGACAGATGTTAAGGAAAGTACAAGAATATAAATATTTAGGCGTCATAATTTCGTCAGATCTCAAATGAGATAAGCAAGTAACATACGTTGTTAACAAAGCACTGACCGTTTTGTACTCATTGAAACGTTCGCTTAGATGCGCTTCCGTAGATACTAAACGCCAAGCATAATTGCCACTCGTTCGATCAACACTGGAATATGCAATAATATGTCGGTTTCCCTTCCGTAAACATTACATAGCAAAGTTGGAGGGTGTACAAAGAAAGGCACTTAGGTTTCTCTTTAATAAGTATCGCCGTCACGACTTTCCGACTGAACTATTAAAGCAAGCCGCATTACACACTATACAAGATCGAGCCAGACTGCTTCGGCTTAAGCTTCTTTTCCTTCTTCTTAATGGAACCATGACAATCAATGCGAACAACTATTTACTACACTCGAATACAACTACTTCCCGAACTAAACATACCAAGCACTTAGCTGAATACAGGTTTCACAAGGACATTTTCAGGTATTTTTTTTCCCGCAAGCAATTCGAGATTGGAATGCGCTAACAAACGATGCTATCAACTGCACATCACTCGAAGCTTTTATCTGCAAGATATCAGGCGATGCTTTATCGTTATCATCTTCAAGCAAGATTTCTGCGTTATGCAATAATAATATTGTTACGTTTCGTAAGCGGTAGTCGCGAAGCGGTAGTCGCGACATAGAAGCGGTAGCCGCGAAAGACAATCTGCATCAGCATGACGACGGCCGCTTTTATAGGAAACTGTAAAGTCGTATTTCTACAGATGGAGTGCCCAGCGTGCTAGTCGACCAGATGGGTCACGCAGATTGACCAGCCAGCAGAGCGAATGGTCACCTGTCATGATGGTAACGGGGCGTCCGTACAGGTAGGACCGGAAGCGCTGCACTGCGAAGACTACGGCGAGGCATTCTCGCTCTGTGACGGTATAGTTACACTCGGACTTAGAGAGCGACTGGCATACGCAACGACATGTTCTCTGGTATCCAAGCGTTGAACCAACACGGCGCCTACACCTACACAGCTAGCGCCTGTGTGAAGTTCTGTGGGAGCCCGAGGATCGAAGTGTCGAAGAATCGGATGGGATGTTAAAAGGAACTTCAACTCAGCAAAAGCTGACGTACATTCTGGAGTCCAGTCAAATGGCACGCCTTTCTGAAGCAGACACGTGAGTGGGTGCGCGATATTGGCAAATCTAGGGATGAATAGACGGAAGTACAAGCAGAGGCCCAAAAAGCTGCGTAGTTCTTTCTCGGAGTGAGGTTGCTTGAACGCCTCCGCTGCAGCCGTTTTCGCGGTATCCGGCCGTATGCCTTCTTTGTTCACCAAGTGTCCAAGGACGAGTGTTTGGCGCTCTCCAAAACGACATTTCTTTGAGTGGAGCACCAAGCATGCTTTGCTTAGGCAGTTCAACACGAGGTCGAGGCGTGTGTTGTGCTCACAGAAAGTGCGCCCAAAAATCACAGCATGGTCTAGATAACACATGCATAGTTCCCACTTTAAACCATGCAGAATGTTGTCCATGAAGCGCTCGAAAGTTGCAGGCGCATTGCATGGTCCGAATGGCATCACATTAAATTCAAAAAGTCCATCTGGTGTACAAATGTAGTTTTCTCTTTATCTTCTATCTTCCTCATGCATTCGAATCTGCCAATACCCTGACCTCAAATCAACAGACTAAAAGTAGCAGGCTGATGGAAGACAGTCTATAGCATCGTCAATACGTGGTAGTGGGTACATGTCCTTCTTTGTGATGGCGTTGAGACGGCGGTAGTCAACGCAAAATCGCCATGTTCCATCTTTCTTCTTGACCTATATTACGGGAGCGGCCGATGTACTGCATGATTCTTGAATCACATTCTTCTTTAGCATCTCGCCAACCTGTTCATTTATCCCTGCGCGTTCCGAAGGCGATACTCGGTATGGCTTTTGTCGAAGAGGTCTATAGTATGCCGTATCTATGCGGTGCTTTACACGAGAAGCAGGGAATGACAGTGGAGCCTGTAGCTGTGCGAAATCGAAAAGACCAGCATGCTTGCGCAAAATACTCACCAGGTCATTACGCTCGTTGGTGCTAAGAGACTTGTACATCATTGCCATTATGAATGTGTCCCTGGCGTGCAAATGATTGGAATCGGGCTTATCCGCAGAATCACTGCTCTCTGCAAGGATGGCAAGGGAGAACACCTGATGTCGACAGATCTTAGCAAGTTGTAGACCCTCTGGCAGTACCGAAGATTCATTGGAGCCGTTTATCACCTACAAACCAGTATGCCCTTGCACAACCGACAACGTACAATAGGGTACTAGAACATTTTTCTTTATGCAGCTGAGATGAATGGGCTCTACGGTGGCATCAAATGTCGTCTCGGTTGCAGGGGAACTGACGACAAGAACAGACTTGGCAGACAAAGGTGGTACAGTTGTGTCTATGGACACGCAAAGGGTGCTTTCCATACAGGGCGGGCTTTCCATAAACGCAACCGGAACATTTTAATCTACTGTGATCTCTTATGTGCGGCAATCAAGAGTGGCATCACAAAGATTCAGGAAATCGAGTCCTAGAATTACATCATGCGTTGAATGAAAGAGAAGAGCGAAATCAGCGATAAAATTCTGGCCACCCAAACTAACCGTCACTGAGCAGACACCAACAGGTTGTAAGACATCTCCGCTCACTTCACGCAATGTACCAGCACGGTCCCAACGGAACATAGTTTTTCGTCCAAGAAGGCGTTTGAATGCTAGACTCATAACTAATATGGTTCCACCTGTGTCCACTAAGGCTATTGTTGAGACACCGCCGCTTAGCACACCAATCTTATTTCGAAACATGCAAGTTAAAGGAGGCATTTCTGTGGAAATTGAGTACTGTCCAGCGATTTCACCTCCAACGGTCGCGCGGACTAGTTTTCCGTCGGCGGCGAAGGATAGCGGCGCCTAGGAGACGGCGACCGATTGGAGCGAGAGCTGGCGGGGGTGTCAGACTGCGGTCACAGGCCGGAGAACGGTGTCGCAGCGGCCTTGGTATCTCGTGGGACACGCTTCCAGGGGACGTTGGTGTTCGTGCAAAGCCAGACAGGTGGGATCTCGGTGAGTGGTCGTACCTTGGCGGCTGCCGGTAGTTGCAGTACCTGGCAATGTGGCCTTCGACGCCACAGTTGTAGCAGACAGGCAGGGGTCGTTCGCCGAACCACTGCTGAGAGCGCTCCGCTGTGTAATGTCGCCTACCCGAACGGAGTGGAGCAGCTTGCTGAACGGGAACTGCGCGCCTTTGTGGAGCGGAGCCGGTACGAAGGTGTCGGTCCTACCACTGGTCAGGCGCGAATAAGTCTCGGCGTGGCCAGGAATTTCCAGCTTCGCTAAAGTCCGTCGCACGTACCGACGGGTAGTAAGATGAACAGGTAGGCGGATGATGGATAGTGTCGTCGGCCATTGTGTCTTGTCGCTGTAGCTCTTCGCGCACTATTGCCCTGATAGTAGCGGTAAGGTCAGCAGGCGGGCGTACGTCGACGCTGGCGACCGTTGTTGCGTTTGCCAGCCTACCGAATTTCGGCGCAATACGACGGGTCTTCAGCTTCTCGAAAGTACGGCAGTGACGTTCGACAGCGGATACGGAAGTGAGGTCTTCCCTGCCTATCAAAAAATTGTACACGTCCTTTGCTATACCCTTCAGAAGGTGTCCGACCATGTCGTCTTCAGACATATACCGATCTATGATCTTGCAGAGCTTCAGAACCTCCTCTATGTAGGTGGTGCACGTTTCTCCAGGAGTCTGGGCTCTTTGAGCCAACGCGCGTTCCGCGCTTTTCTTTTTCGAATCATAGTCACCGAAGCATTTCTTGAGTTCTTCGGCAAAACGATCTCACGTTGTTAAGGAATCTTCGTGGTTTTCGTACCACATCAAGGTGATTTCCATGAGAAACAGCGCGACATTTCTCAGTTGGTCGGTGGGATTCCAGCCGTTGTACCGGCTCACCCTTTTGTAATGTGTCAGCCACGCATCCACATCTTCCCCTGCTCTTCCCGCGAACAGGCAGGGTTTCATATAGCGATACCGAGGTGCAGCCGGCACTGACCTTTGCGTGGTTGAGGAGCCGTGACCTCCACTCTCGGTCATGATGGTTGTTGTTGGTGGCAGACCAGCAAGACGACGGCTCCGGCGAAGTTCAAACAGCTGTGGCTCCGTGGTTCGTCAACGTGCTGTACCCAGCACCTCCACCAATCTTACGTTTAGTAATGTATTTGTTACGCTGAGGCGTACTGGTAGGCTTCAAGGGGTTGTGCACCAGAGGCCTATCTTGTCTTGTCTTGTCTTGTCGCCTAGGATATCTTGGCTCATACCCACATAGGAGATTGGCCACACTGTACCTCATAATAGATAATTTTTCACAACGATTGCTAAAAAAAGAATGAGAAACTAGATAGAAACAATAATAATGTTCATTTAAAAACGTGAAAAAGTGCAGAAGAATGCGATAAACCAGAATATATAAAACAAATTAACAAGAATTAGGAAGGGGGACAACGTATTGGTCATATCTGGCAGTACCACTAGCAGCGTATCCTTCCGGTTGTCTGAATGAATTTATGTAGCACTGACAAAATAGCACTGCGGCCCACACCCAACTGACTGGCTCCAAACGATTATAGGGTGGATGTATTGACCGCTAATCTGAGCATACCAATCGGTCTTTCAAGAATCATTCGTCGCAGTGAGGCGAAGTGGCGGCATGTGAGAAGAAAGTGATCTATTGTTTCCGGTTCATTGCAAACTGCACATAGGTTAATGAAAATCCTGATTTGTTGAGATAAAAATTTAACCGAGGAACTCTACACCGAAAGCTTGTGAGGGTCACCTCACATTGACGGGAAAGGCATATTGCGGTGTTCCATGTGAATTGCCAGTGCCGAAATTCTTCAGATTGTAGGAGCGATGTTTCGTTGATTTTCAAGATTAACACACGTTTGAATTGTTCAGCAGTAATAAAAGCAAACTGTCGAGCTACTAGCACCACAAGGAAACTCAAAGATGCCGAAGCGAGCGAATCAGCAATTTCATTTAGTGCAATTCCCGCATGCCCGGGGACCCAAATAAACCGAACTTCTGATAGGCTATGTGGTACGAGAGACCAAAATATCTTGAAAAGAGGAGACTGGTTTGCGGACGTTAGATGTGTACATACAGACAAAGAATCCGAAATAATAATAGCTTTTGATTGCTGATAATATAGTTTTCGAAGAGCCAATGTAATAGCCAGGAATTCTCTGAGATAAATTGGTGTGAAGTCAGACAATCGGAGCGCAAAAGACTAATTAAGCTGATAAGAAAAAATACCTACTCCAGCCTTCTGAAAATTTTGCGTTGCATCCGTCGAAATTACTACGTATTTAGGAAAATGACTGAGATGGTCTTGAAGGAGGCCCTCCAGAACATGCTTTGGATGTAACTTGGCTTTTTTTGGAAAAATATCATCGAAAATTAAGTCAACTGACACCAAGCATTGGGTTTGGTGAGTTAAATGCTGGAGGGAAACGTGAAGATTTGATAATAGAGACTCGACGAAAATTACTTGGGGTCTTTGATAACGAAACCACGGGCGCTGAAAGAAACTGGATGTTTGATGAAAACTGTCTGTGAACAGAAAAGGGGCGCATCGTAAAGTTTTAAATATCGTTGCACAGTAAGCTGTCGAAATCTAGCATCAAGTGGAATGATTCTAGCTTCCAGATAAAGCAACTATTTGCGACACACCTAGGTAGCCCAAGACACAGCAGCAGAGCTTGCCTTTCTAGCAATATATGAGGTCTTAATTTGTACTCAGCACTTCCGGAAAACAAAACACAACGAAACTCCAGAATTGGGTGTACGTAAAGTTTGTAGATCATAAGTAACGTATCCCTGCGCATCCCTGAATTCTTATTGCAAAACCGGCGTAGCAAGCCTTGGGCGCTTTCTGCTTTACGGGTGTTTGATTCTATTTGTTGCTGCCAATTTAAATTGTCCACGTAAACAATGCCAAGATATTTTAGCGCTGTTACTTGTGGAATCAGATCATTTCGATAATGCAGTGAAAGAAATACTATCTCGTCTTGTCTTGTCTTGTCTCCTTGGAGATCTTGGCTCATACCCACATGGGGGATTGGCCACACTGTACCTCATAATAGATAATTTTTTACAACGCTTGCTAAAAAAAATTAAGAGAAATTAGATAGGAACAATAATAATGTTCCTTCAAAAAACGTGAAAAATTGCAGAAGAATGCCATAAACCGGAATATATAAAACAAATCAACAAGAATTAGGAAGGGGGAGAAAGAATTGGATATATCTGACAGTACCACTAGCAGCGTATCCTTCCGGTTGCCTGAATTAGTTTATGTAGCGCTGACAGAATAGCACTGCGGCCCACACCCAACTGACTGGCTCCAAACGATAATAGGGTGGATGTATTGACTGGTAATCCGAGCATACCAATCAGTCTTTCAAGAATTATTCGGCGCAGTGAGGCGAAGCGAATCTCGCTAGCCGAACGTCCTCTTCTTAAATCTGCCTGTTCCCCACTACCCACCGGCTCATACCCAAATCACATATGCAGTAACAATATGTTTCACTTCTCAGTTACTGTCGGAAAATTGCGCTACTTATGAATTATGCTGTACTCATCGGGCCTTATACTGAGTGTGTTTGATGTCATATTGTCATTTTTGTAGCGATTGTATAATTTGTTGCCTAGCGCATATGTACTGTCTAGACGAACCTAACTTATGTTAGTGCCTACTCAAACTGTGTTCTTTTGAATATGTATCTCCATTCTAATATGCTGTTTATTACTGCTATCAGTTAGTAGCACTTGTATAGTTAATGTAGATAACATATGCATTGTCTGACTCAACCTTACCTACGTGCACACCTACTTGAAGATACCCCCTTTCCTGCAACAGCCTCAGATGTAAGGCTAGCAGTATCTTCAAATAAAATTAAGTGACAGTATAAGGTGCTAGGCGTTGCCAACAGGTTGGGTTCAAACTATATACAATTCAATACAATAATACCGGTTAAACCACACCGAGGGCTGGACACTTCATCAAGAAATAAACACTGGCTACGCCCTTGAAAAGGTGCCCCAGCATGGTCACATGTGTGTGTACTTTTATTCTCAGATACACCTTGCTCTGAATGCGAAATACACAAGACTGCGTGAACACAGTCCGGCAGCTCGTAAAATACAATAACTAAGCGTATACATGTGCATGGTTTAGTAATAAATGCACAAAGCCATAACAGTGCACCTACGCCCGTCGGCTAATAACTTAGTCCTAACTACATTACATGTATAGACTCTGGAAAAGTACCAGGTTATGCTACCAGCGAGCGTATTAGCAAAACATCGCAAAACTAACGAAGACTAAGAAGAGTGTGCACAACACGAGCGCTATTTTTCAACATTTTTTGACAACTTAACCGCTAAGGAAAGCTCTCCATTGATGCAAAGCGATCGGTCAGATTATTGCTTGTGTTTTTAGGGCAACATACCTGCTTCTCATCTTTGCAACGATATTATTGTGCACTACATTATCATTATGTCATATAATAAACGGCGGAGCCGCCACATCAGTATGATATGGTTCATTGAGGACTCCGATGACAGAGAAACAAAGAAGAATTAATTTTGCATATGGCAAATAAGTCAACCACAAAATTTATGTACTACATAAATTATATTATTAGTAATATCTCAATTGGGCTGCAATCCAAAAAAAGAATTTTTGGGGCAGCCATATACCAAATTACGTAAATATCTATAGATATCGCTGACTTCACTCAGCCCTATGTGTGCTGCGTGGTGGTGTTACTGTGTTCTGCGAACGGTGTTGAAGTCTTAATCAGGATGCTGATGGCATAGCACCAACAGTCGACGGAGCCTAGCTGTTTCAACGAAGCAACCACAACTAATCAATATACCAAGCACCTGACAATTGTTTGTAATATCACAGATACATGATCAAGCAATTTCCTCCGAAATTGGCCTTATGCACTTCAACCATCAAATCCTTTCAGAAGACGTGTAGATTTCAAATATCATACTGATAGTAACACCGTTCATCCTGTCTGATCCTCTACATATACCATGCGGCATGAGAAATTCTAGACAGACATTTCATCGTTTTCCCCAGCCTAGAATTCTGTCATGCTTGCCTCAACAACATATTCATCGCTAGTTCATCACATAATCATAGTTCACATCTGAATTCTGTAATACAATATCTAAAGAAGACACATTTATCAGCATAAGCAGGTGTGCACTTGATGTCTAAAAGCTCACCTTTTCTATCCATGTTATCTCAGTATCCACTATTCAGCACTACCCAGCCAGATTCATAGGTGTAAGAGCTTCCCATCTCCGAATACTAGATGCTGATAAGCCCTACAAGCTCCTTCATATCATTTTGTGAACTACTATACTAACATTTGGTATCATGGTGCCCAGCCATCTACATATTTCTTCCACTTCGTGCTATTGATACACAGAAATGGTACTATATTGAGCTCCCTTAGACCGAGAACTCCCATATAGACTTTGGGGAATCAAGAGATGCTTGTGCGACAGTATATGTTACTTTCTGCACATCAACTGAGAGTTACACTATACATCATTGTACGACATCTTCAATACAATTTGTGCTAGATCACTGACTCTTCAAATGAGTACGTATGGCAGCCACTCAGTTCTTTGATATGTCCTGAAAACTTATGCCCACAAACTGAGCAGAACTACTGCATTTTTGGGTAGAGACTGAAGCCGAAGAGACCCTCAAAACTGCCACTAAATTGTGTGGTTGAGCCTGTAAACATATGCAGCAATGTCACTATGTGACTGATTCTTGAAGTGCCGCTGAGCAATCCACTCAGGTGGTACGTACACCCACGTGATGCTATAATACACTTTATGTTATTCGCCTGGGGAAGTCTGGATTTCCCACGTACTTGGGTAGATGATATAGGGTTTTAATGGTGCGAGGGCCATATTTGGCCGAAGAGCTCTGCTTGGGTGTACGTGAAAGACTGATTGTGATTTACCTCATTGTGCTTACAAGTGGGCATAAGTGGTTTGTGTTTATGTCATTTCATTATTACAAGGAAAAATTAAGTGATTTCTTTGTCATAAATTATGTGATTGTATGTCTTATCAGAAAACGTTACACTCCCTCAGCTTACAATCGTGGCATCCATATTCCATAAACTGCAGCAGATGTTGAACATATCATAAACATATCATCGCAGCTGTCAACATTGTCATTGATTGCCCTTTCACATAGCGCAATCAACAAGTTCAGCTGTACCAAAGAAATATACGCCTTAAAAAGTCGCAACTGGTTGACATGACAACATATTTCTGCCATCTGCAAGAAATATAAGCTTCGACGCTGCCAGACTATCAGTAGTGCAGAGTCGTTTGCCAGTAACAGGAGACATATTTGCTCCAACGCATGCTGTGACTAAAGAACTGGGCATTTATGCCCACATGCAAGCGAACTTAGACATATTGGCACAGCTAGACTGTCTTTCACACCCAAACGCACAGGAAATGCAAAGGCTTTCCCAGGTAGATAACGTAAGATGTGTAGCAACACGGGGGTGTACGTACCACCTGTGTCGAATGCTTTGCAGCATTTCAAGATTCAGTCACACTGTGACAGTGCTGGATATGTTGCAGCTCAAACCACTTGATTCGCCGACGTTCCTGAGAATCTTATCGTGCCATTGACTGTACTGCTGCCTTAGCAAAATACAAACATGTAGGCTGGTGTTCATTGCAAGGTTCAGTGTTAGGTGGAGTATATTCTTATTCGAGACATTACTATAGCGTATGCACTGTTTCTCCTGCTTTTGTAGCTGCTGGCTGTATAACGTTTGCCATCCTTGGTCCCGAAAGATAAAGAAAGTCAATATGGAACGACATTATTCCACCGAGCCCTACCTCCCAATGAGCATGCAAATAATGGAATGTATATGCATGACATTCAAGGCAGACATTGGTTGCAACACTGTAAAACTTGCTTAAGGTGTGAATGTAGGTCTACCAAGTGAGCATGTTCTTTTAATCTGATCGACACGAAGCTCACCATCCTGCCAGTGACTACACATCTCGTGTGTGTTACATCACAAAGAAGCTTCTACCAATAGCTGTGTGACACCACATTGGAAGGCATATATAGTAGCAGTGAACTAGACTTTTGTACACGCATGCCTAATGAAATGATATGGGCCAACCATCCCTCATCTATGTCATGCTGCCAACTTTTAAAAAACGCTTCTCTCAAGTAACTTTAACTGAAGTTTTATGAAAACAAAACAGATGATTCACTTCCTATGCAGAAGTCGCGATCAGTGCACAAATCGCCAAAAACAGCAGGAAATCCGACTTACGTAACATCAACAAACATTCCGCACACTTCCATGAGTAATATTGCATGTTAACTGGATTTCAAGTCAATCTAGCTAATAAAGTCTTTACCAGCATCAGTCCTTCAGGTCAAGTGAAAATATTTTTTGTGTGTTTTATGCATTCGTTATATCTGAAATATTATTTAGGTGCAAAAATAATTGCCTCATTGAATTCGTGAAACCTGAGTGATAACGGCTACAAAAATTATTGAATAACAACTGTAACATTATCATATAATTAGGTAAATCTATGCTTTTCATGCATTTGCACATGTCCTAGTTCTCGAGTGCAACAAATAAAAAGTGAGAAAGCAATTTCATTTTCTATTACCTGGTTACTTATGGCCACGTTCTATGAAAAATAGAGTGTAACTTCATGTTTGCTGTAAGCTTGGCCCCTGCAACCAGACCTCACTCGAAGAAGGTTCAGGCACTATTTTAAATACCTGAATTTTCAATCAGCTTGAATAAAAGACGATGTGGTCTTGCTTCTTGCGCTTATTTCCTCTGTACAATGAACAAAATCGTAGCCGTAAGTCATGCCTAATATGTCTTTCCTAACTGATTCACATCATAAAAGCACTGAAGGTAAAGCCACATTTGCAATAATAAAATACAAAGATGGTGCATGTGTCCCTGAACAGCAAAAAGCAATTATCACGTAACCAATGTGATGAATGCTGTGAACCCCGCCGTATATCAAATGGTCCTCCAAACATTCGAGAGGTATGCTTGGTCATAACTCTGATATGGTTTAGTAATACAAGTATAGGAGCCAGAAAGCTAGAATAGCACTGACAGAATAACATAGTAAGGGTTCATGATATTAGAACAGTACAACAAAGAAGACTAAAAACAAATGAACCACAGAAACAGAATCAATGATGGCTGACGTTTGTTCAGAATTACAAAACAGATACACACATCCACAAGGCTATATGAAAAATTGACCAGAAATAGCAAAAAAACAACTTTTACACAAGAGTGAAGGACTTGTTTACCCTGCAGTGTAACTGAAAGAAAGCTGATGTATGATTGATTTTTATTTTGACTGCACCTTCTCAATTAGTTCCTCCTTTTTTTCTTCAAAACATCATCACAGGCCCACTCGGGAAGCTTGTGCTCGCGCACGTCACTCATAGTCTTTTTACCTTCTTTGTCCTGCCTGTCTAAAGATCAGAAAGCCTACTGGATCTCAAGATTACGTATCGAAGTTCTTCCCCTACTTGTTTATGTGAAAATCCACTACTATGAACTCTTGACTCCACTGTTGCCATATATGTTATGTATCTTCTGGCTGATTAGTTTTTTTTAGTTAACTCTAGCAGACTGAAATAATGCTATTGAGACTCCCGGCAGCTTTATTGCAATGAACTGAATTTGTCGCTGACAGTAAGTCATTGCAGCAATCATTCCTGCAGTTGACGGAGTCAAACACACATTCAAGGCAAATCAAGTAAGAGGACAGCTAGTTATGACATTTGTCATATCAACGAGGTTGTTTGGAGCAAGGCACAGCATTAGATTTTAAGAAAGGCCATATAAATTGAGAAACATGTGAGCCTTATCGTTATATATATACTAATAAAAAACATGTGAAGCGTGTCTGACAGGGGCTCTGTAAGAAAGCAAGTTGATCGTCACTCTCTGATCACCTTCCAAGCCTCACTTTAGCTGAAGCAAGCCTAGCTTTATCTACTCAATGCATGTAGAAAGATAGCAGAAACACAGTACAAATATTTCTTAATATTATACACAGTGTCATCACAGCATCAGATCAGTTGTTTTATTTATAACACAATTCAAATGTTGCCATAATAAAAGACATATGAATATTTACATACCTCTCTTGCTGATATTTGTCTCTTTCATGCTTTTCACAAGGTGCAACTACTACACTGGCATGTCAACTTGAATATAACAAATGGCTCAGAAGTAAAAGGTGGTCAATGATAGCCATGCAGGCCAGTGCTAATTTGTTCGAAGAACACGATCTGGATGAATGTATGGATGGATGGATGGATGGATGGATGGATGGATGGATGGATGGATGGGTGGATGGATGGATGGATATGGCTGTACCCTTTAGATTGGGCGGTGGCTAGTGCCACTAAGCCGTAATACTTAATGAACCAAAAACTAGATTTATTTTTTTTCTTTAAAATGTGAGTTTGAGGATTCGTAATTTGCAGTGAAGGGTTTAATTTTCACTCGTGCCTTGACTTTCGCCACCAATCAGATAACCTCCTTCTAGTTAAGTCTACCCGCTTAAAGTCTATTTAGCCCTCCCGGTCCCAAACCCCAGTGCTTTGAAAAACTCTGCGCCATCATCCTGAACTATAGGGTGAAGCCCTTTACAGAACATTGCCAAGTGTTCGGCAGTTCCTTCTTCCTCTCCACACGCACTGCATACTGTGTCTACCCCTTCGTATTTGGCCCGATATGTCTTGGTTCGCAGTACTCCCGTCCTGGCCTCAAACAGTAGAGAACTACTCCAAGTATTATCATAGATCCTTTTCTTCGCAATTTCCTGCTTAAAAGTTCGATAGATCTCTAGTGCGGACTTCTTAATCATGCGCCTTCTCCACATGTCAGTCTCCGTTTTCTTCACTTTTTTCTTAACCGATAGTTCTTTTTGGTTTGGCCACCTGCTGTTTTCTAAGTATTTACCAGTCAATTTCATGGTTCGCTTCCTCCATTTTGTATCGACACTCTTCATGTACAAATAGCTGAAAACCTTCCTAGCCCAATGCTCCTCCCCCATTTCTCTGAATCACTTGTCAAATTTTATCTTGCTGCTAGCTTCCCTGCCTTCAAATGATGTCCATCCCATATCACCTTGTACTCCCTGATTTGGTGTATTCCCGTGAGCTCCTAAAGCAGGCCTACCTATTCCACGTTGCTTAATTTCTAATCTTGCTTGAACTTCTCATCTCATGCACAGGACCGCGTTGCCGAACGTCAGCCCAGGAACCATGACCCCTTTCCGTATTCCTCTCACATCATAACTATTGTAATTCCACATTGCCCTATTTTTCATCACTGCTGCATTCCTGTTACCCTTAGTCGTTACGTATAATTCGTGTTCCCTCAGGTACTCGGTCCCATTGCTTATCCATACGCCCAGATATTTGTATTTATCTGTTATCTCTAGGGTGACCTCCTGTATTCTAAGCTCACTACCGTCGTTGTCATTGAAATTTATGACTGCTGATTTTTCCTTGCTGAATCTCAGATCTAACCTATCTCCCTCATTACCGCAGATGTCCATCAATCTCTGCAAATATTCCTTGTTGTTGGCCTTTAGCACTATATCATCTGGGTACATTAATGCTGGTAGTGCCTGATCAATGAGTTTTCCTTGTTTGACTGAAGAGAGGTTGAAGCCCAGTCCACTTCCTTCTAATTTGGCCTCTAATCCTTGTAGGTACATCATGAATAATAAGGGTGACAGAAGACACCCCTGCCTAATCCCCCGTTTTACCTCTGCAGGCTTGGATACCTGTTTTTCCCACTTGTTAACTACCTTGTTACCTTTATAGATATCCTTTAGAAGATTAGTGACTACATGTTCCACGCCTAGTGTGTCCAGTATTCCCCACAATTCCTCTTGAACCCCGCTATCGTACGCTCCCTTCATATCCAAAAATTCTAGCCACAGGGGCCTGTGTTCCTTTTCTGCTATTTCGATGCACTGCGTCAGTGAGAACAGATTGTATTCCAACCTCCTGTGTTTCCGAAACCCATTCTGCAGTTCCCCCAGCACCCCCTTATCCTCTATGCATGCCTGCTTTCCTTTATAATCTGCATCGCCAGCCTGTAGACCACTGATGTCACTGTTATAGGAAGGTAGTTGTTTATGTCAGCTTTGTCCCCCTTTCCTTTATAGATCATGATCATCCTGCTAAGTTTCCGTCCATCGGGAACTTCACTATCAATTATTATTTTGCTCACTGCCTCTCTCAAAGCCTGCTTAGACTTCGGACCTAATGTCTTTATCAGCATTATTGGAAGGCCATCTGGGCCTGTTGATGTACTACTAGGAACCCATTTTTCAGCCCTTTCCCACTGTCGTTGTGAAAAAGGAGCAATTGCACCACTTCATTCGTCCTTGTCTATTGTGGTGCATTGCTGCATAAAGTACTTCTTTGTTGAAACTTTTCTGTCACCCTTGTTCTTATATAATAAATAGCTTCGGCCCCTACTAGCCAAGCACCTTGGGCTGTAGTTATAAAACTCTGCTCTAGGCTCGTCTCATTTCTTAGGGAGTTTAGATGGTTCCAAAATTTCGCAGCTGCCTTTTTATCTTTTTTATGTACTTCTGCCAGCCACTGAGCTCCCTTTATTCTAATCTTTTCATTGATCAGAAGGAACGCATCCTTTCTACAGCTTAGAAAGTTTTTCCATTTTCTTTCAACATCATCTGTCGGTTCACCCCGCTGCTTAGCATGTCTGTGTTCCCTAGAGGCTTCCTGACGTTTTGCTATGGCTCTCTTAACTTCCTCATCCCACCAACTTTTGGGTTTGTGTCTTCTTTTCTGGGGTGACTTGTCAAGCGTCTCAGCAAGCTCTAGCTCAAAGAGTCTAATTAGATTCGTGTGTGTCCACACGGTCTTATTATCCTCCGTGATTACTTTCTCAATTTGTTTTGTGGCTATTTCAATTTGCCTTTCTGGATAAAAATTTTTCTGCAGTTGCTCATCTTGTCTCTTTTCTACTTTCACTGCTCTTCCAAAACTTAGCTTGATACGTTTGTGATCACTAGCCAGACTTCTGGAGCCACCTTTATCTATGTGCATTGCCCTGAGCTTATCATACATCATATCTGACATCAGTGCATAATCTATCGTCCACTGCAGCCTTCCTACCTCCCATGTTATTTGCCCTTCACACTTCTCGGTACTGTTGCAAATGATCAAATCAAGCCTTTCACACATATCCATGATCATTTTGCCTTTCGGATCGTATACCCATCTATATCTTCTATGTGCGCATTCATGTCTCCTAGTATATTTATCTCGCACTCTCTTCCTAACTCCTGAATGTCCTTTGATATACACTAAAATTGCCGGTCATGCGTCCACGTGCACCACGCGCCACCTAGAAAGCGCTCCAGTTTCCCAGGATTCAAGAATGGACACCTTTTTCTCTCTAGAGGAACTACAAGCGGCCTTGACGGCATGCAAACGATCTTCATCGCCTGGTCCGAATGGGATCACGTACATGGCTCTTTGCAACCTCGCAGAAGCAGCTCGACGGGCCCTTCTATCCGTGTACAACGACTCGTGGAGCAGCAGATTTATCCCTCATTCATGGAAATCCAGCCGCCTAGTCCCTGTGCTTAAACCAGGTAAATCTCTTCTGCACTTGACCTCTTATCGCCCCATCGCGCTTACCAGCTGTTTCGGGAAAGTGATGCAGAGGATGATTTTGACTCGTCTAGAGTGGTACCTGGAGCGCCACGAGGTATACCCTCATGCTATGACGGGCTTTCGGCGTGGCAGGTCCGCAATTGATAACGTTATAGACCTGGTGTCATCTGTTAAGCATCAAAAAAGGCTGAAACGCTTATCTGCGGCGTTGTTCTTGGACGTGAAAGGTGCATACGATAACGTATCACATGAAGCCATTCTGGATGTCATGAAAATGTTGGATTGGGGGGTCAGGTTTACCAATGGATCCAAAGCTATCTGAAAGGCAGAACTTTCTTTGTACAGATGGAGAATGGCACAACAACGCACCATTGCAACCGTCGAGGTGTGCCTCAAGGCGGCGTTCTTAGCCCCACACTTTTCAATCTAGCGCTACTCGGCCTGGTTGATGCACTTCCAGAATCTGTCCATCTATCAATATATGCAGATGACATCTGCATCTGGGCGTCAGGCGTAACACGCCTTCATTTGCTTGCCCGGCTTCAGAGAGCGGCAAAAATAGCGACAAAGTACCTGGAAGAACGGGGACTAGAGCTGTCATCAGAGAAATGCTCGCTCATAGCATTCACGCATAAGGATATGAGCCCATATGTTATTAAAATCAACGGATACACGATCAACTACGTGAAGACCCCCGATTTCTCGGAGTCATAGTTGATCGCGACCTCTCCTGGAGCCCTCACATCGCCCACATGAAAACTAAACTCACCATGATCACCCACGTACTGAGGTTTCTTGCTGGAAAAACGTGGGGTGCATCGCTACAAGCAATGCTCCAACTCTACACTGTTTTGTTCCTCGGTTATATGCGATACAGCTTACCCGTGCTTTGCGGGAACCGAAGAACAAACTTGCGCGTCCTCATGTCGATCCAAGCCCAAGCCCTGAGGATATGCCTTGGTCTCCCGAGGTGCGCGTCTACAGCAGCGACAGTCATCATTGCGCGTGATTATCCAGTCAACGCATACATCCGCGTAGACGCTTTGATAATGCAAATAAGACATTTCGCTCGGCTTCCATCTCATCACCTAGCCTCACTTTGAACTTCCAGGCCCCACTCAGCGTTCAGCGCAACTGTAGCTCAGCATTGCGCAGTGCTTCCATTGCACTTCACGCATGCAGCACAGCCGCCAATACCATTATGGTGCCTACACCCACTCAAAGCCCTTCTTACAATTCCTGGCATCCAAAATAAGAAAAAGTCGTCGCATCTAGCCCTGAAACAGGCATTACTTTTTCTACAAGAGAAGCACAACGGACGCCTTCACATTTACACGGATGGCTCGGTGTCTTCAGTAAGCTTTGCAGGGGCGGTGGTTATTCCTGCGAGGAACATCACAATTAAATTCATGACATCGCATTTGACGTCGTCGACAGCTGCAGAACTTGCAGCCATTCGTGCAGCTCTGGAGTTTATAGTGAAAGAACCTTCGGGAATTTGGTCGATATTCTCGGATTCGAAGGCATCTCTTCAATGTCTTATATCACCCTTTCGCCATGGACCTAATGAACAGTTAGTAGCTGAAATAAGGCTTCTTCATCACCAAGCAACCGAAAAACAGCACAGCATAGTGTATCAGTGGATACCAGATCATTGCGGTATATATGGCAATGACCGCGCAGATGAGGCCGCTCGATCTGCACACGATGGTACCCAATACACAGCCATCCCGTTCTCAAGAACCGACGCAGCTACAAGACTTCGTTCGCTTGCACGTGACCTCACACTGGTACAGTGGAACTCGACAGACTTCACAAACGCGCGCCTGCATAACTTGGATCCCGATCTGCAGCTTCGTCTTCCCCCAAAGATATCTCGAGCTGAGGAGACTCTTCTATGCCGCCTGTGGCTTGGAGTGGCCTTCACGAACGCATACTCTTATCTCATCGGGATGACCAGCTCTCCTACATGCACTTACTGCAGTTGCGAAGAAACCATCGCGCACCTTCTGTGTGAGTGCACCTATTTCAACGTGCAAAGACAACAACTCACTGCAGCTCTGGATAGACTAGACCATCGACCTTAGTCGCAACAAAGGATTCTGGGTCATTGGCCAAGCCCATCCTCAGCCCAGAAGGCTTTGAAAGCTTTGCTGCGCTTTTTGCGGACAACTGACCTCAGAGACAGACTTTAGTGTCTTATACTCTTTGATGTTGCCTTTCCTCTGTCGCGATTTTTTTTGTAATTTCTCCCTCTCTTCGCAACATTTCTTTTTAACATCTATCATTCCCCTCACCCCTTTCCCTAGCACAGGGTAGCCAGCCGGTCTAAGAACTGGCTAACCTCCCTGTCTTTCTGCTTAAACTTTCTTCCTCCTCCTTGATATACACTCTACCATTGCCTGGTTTTCCTCTCTGGCCTCTGCTCCCGTCCACAAGTACACGAAACAAAGAAATGTCAATTGACCTGCCACTTTCCCTTTTAGCCATAAATGTTTCTTGCAGTCCTGCTTGACCCTTTGCCAGTCTGTACTTTTATGAATGAATGCCCCAATACCACCCCCCTTTTTGCTGTCTTCTGTTCAATTACAATATTCCCAAGCATAGTCTGGATTGTTCGGAGGTTGTTCCATGTCCCTGAGATGTGTTTCTACAAAACCGTATACCATCGGCCTCTCTTAGCTGTTTTACTATCTCTTCCCACTTCAGCCTGTTCCTACCACCCTGCATCGTAATATACCCTATGTCTGAATTGGCTCGGCGCTCGTGGCTACGCCTATTCATGCCTCGGACTCTGCCTATCTTAGGTATTGTTGCCACTTTGGAATCGTATCTGTCCATACCACCTGTCAAAGAGTCTCCCTGGTTGTTTTCCTCGTTACTAGCTAAGCTGCACTCCGAACGGCTCGCTTGCCCCCCAAAAAAGCTACTGCGCGTCTTGCAAGTCGCCAACCCACCTAATGACCTAGCCGCCCATCGACGTGAATTCTGTCTCGTTGAAAACCACCCCACCTATGCACCTCTGTGTTTATTTCCACCACCTCAAAACCTTTCTCTCGACTCGTCCGCCATATCTCTTGGTTTGCGTTGACAACCGCTCTTTGCAGGTTGCTATCACGCACCGGTACCTCCGGTATCGTGCATACCACTATTTGTACCTTAGAAGAAGTGGCGCGCATGTCATTGACCCCTTTCGCCAGTGTGGTTGCTAGTCCTGCTGTATCGTCATTTAAGACATCGTTTAAACCGCCTGAAATTATCACCAGGTTTCGTCTATCAGCTGTAGTTTTGAGTTTTGCGCTCGCTTGCCTCATGTCTGCTTCAAGCTTGCGTCCTGGGAACGCCCCTACTGCAACCCTCTTGTCACCTCTTACCCTCTTTTTGGTGGCTTCTGTGCATCGATTTGTATTCGAGTCCCTGGCGATTATCACATGCTATGACTTTTCAGCTGGAGCGTCCTGCACCTGAGAGCTACATGCACCTGTGACGCCGGCTGCTTTGTTCCCTCCCAGCCCCACCACTACCTCGCTGAAGCTGGGCCTTGCGACAATTGAAGCAGCTGAACCTGTTTTTTCCAAACTTGCTTGCTCTTCCTTCTCCACCGTTCTGGTTGCCGGTTTCCTACTGTTCTCTCCGTAGGCCACTTCTTTGTTCAGCTTCGCTAGGGCTTCTTCGGCGGACTTCAGTCTTTCTCCCATTACCCTCGTTTTCTCTTGCTCTGTCGCCAACGCAGTCTCGAGCTCGGCGATTCTCATCAGCAGTTCACTCTGGGCAACCATCATTTTCTCCATTTTTTCCTTGACCTCACATTGCCTACACTTCGCGTCAGCCTCTTCTCCATCCGCTTCTACGCTTGGGTCCACTTTCAAACCCACTCCACATCCTGAACACTTTACAGTCTTTCTAGCCATGTCTTTCTGACACCAATTGTCCCTAACTCGATAATTACTAAACTCGAGTCCTGCACTATGAAAAAAAAAGAAAGTCTAAGCTCTTTTACAAAAATTTGCGTGTTCAATGTACGCGCACCTTCCCCACGGGGTGGCAAAAGAAAAAAAAAACAACAAATTCAAACACACACACCCTTACTAACTAATAAATACCTGGTGACTGGCCCCCGAAAAAGCCGTACCATAAAATATGTGCTACGAAGATTTCAACCGCTGTTTTATAATTATAAAAACAAGCTCAAAACATGCAAAAACACTTATCTGCGCAGTCGATCCGGAGCGCTCAAAAAACACGTCTATCCACCGTGACAGCCCGAACCGAACTACATGCAGCCCCATCAGCGCCCTCTATGATCTCAGTTAATTTGAACACACTACCAGTAATGATGAAGGTGGTGGGCTTATTAGAAAAAAATTTCGTGAGATAGTTTCTATAAACCTGGAAGAAAGAGCATTTTAACCACGTAAAGATGAGTTGGGTGTGGGTATATACCCCTGGCGCGCATCATCGCGATGGGCAGCAGGTCATTGGAACAATACTATCTTGTCTGGGAGGTTGATATTTCGATTGGAAACGCTGAGCTGGAGCCAGTGTTCACGATTTCTTGCGGCATCCACTCTAGCATAGGTTCATGGTTGGTGGTTGACATGTTCATTAAGTCGCATTTTAGTCTACCTTCATGTCTCATCCACTTGCAGTCAGCACTTTTGAGGGTATATTCAAAAGTTTTACTGAAGCATATTGTTAGGAATGCAGGTCCAAGTATCTTCCATCGGTGCATAAGAGCCGGATTTGAGTAATAGCTTTCTTCTCTATCAGTGCGTATTCCTTGTAACATTCTTGTGCAATGAAAGGCTTTGAAGGTAGGATTTCATGACTTTTGAGTGCTGTGCATGAACTGCTTACTTGACTAAAAGGTTTTTTTTTGTTGTGGCATTGTCTCAAACAAGGCCACACAGCCTCCTGTTGCTTTATAATATTTCGCTTCGTAGGATTGCTCTTTCGCATGCTTCTTCAGTACATTTTACTATTAAGAAAGCAGGTGCTAGCAGGTGTTAATTGTGGTGCTTTTATTTGGTGTTCCACATACTTCTCGCTAGTTGAATTGCACAGCAAAGCAAGGAACCAAAGCATGGTGGTAACATTTCATCTGAGTTTTCTGTTGTTCTAATTGTATGTTAGCCAGTGTCAGGTGCAAGGATTGCTCTATACCAGGGGTACACCCTCGACAAGCAAGGTCCTTCAGGGGAAGCAGGAAGGCGGGGAACTTGGCCATCGTGTTATGTCTATGTTCCTTTCGGGAACATAGTCATAACACAACACGGGGGTCAGGCGAAAGTTTGGGGAGGGGGGGAGCTCGAGCCTCCTATGCCTACCTCTGGCACGACCACCCATTTTAGCCTGTGTCATTTGACTGCTGACGACCTCGTGTGACAGCTCTCCCTCGCGCACTCGTTGTTAGTTAGTTACTTGCCTTATCAGTTGAAGACTGTTCATGTGATGAAGATAAACCTCTGTCGGTTCTTGTTTTTTCATTTGCTGATGATGTATCCTGAGTATCGTTTCTTAGTGTACCTTATCTTACTTGGCTGGAAATCAGCAACGTTACAACTTTGAACTCATAGCAAGTTTTATTCACTGTAAAAGTAATCGCCGCTCCTTTTTCCGGCAGTCTGTTTTGGATGGCTGGCATGTGAGTACTTCTACTCTCAGCTGGTGAGTGTTTTGTAAGTATGACTTTGCCGCTGCAGCCTCCTCGTACTGGATCTAGTGCTCACTCAGCCAGCCTTTTTGGCACAGCAGAAAACATAAAAAGAGTGAACTAATCACTACAGGTGTGTACTTTCTTGGTTGCGGCTGGTGTATCTTTGCAGTGGTGATGTGCTGAGTATGTATTACTAGCTTGAGAAACAAGGCCTCTTCTTTTAGTGAGCTGATAAACAGGTGGGAAGAGTACTACTAATACTTGCTAAGATTATAACTCCTTCGGGTGTGAATTATGATGCACTGTCAATAAATGTGTTGAATTCAGATAGCACAATCACAGGGCACTCAATATTACAATCCAAGGAATAAAGTGATGTGTTCTTTTGATTGATTTATTTGTGGCGTTTAACGTCCCAAAACCACCATACGATTATGAGAGATGCCTTAGTGGAGGGATCCGGAAATTTATACCACCTGTGGTTTTTTAACGTGCACCCAAATCTCAGTACACAAGCCTACAACATTTCCACCTCCATCAGAAATGCAGCGCAGCCGCCACAGCCGGGATTTGATCCCGCGACCTGCGGGTCAGCAGCCGAGTACCTTAGCCACTGGACCACCGTGAGGGAAGGGGGGGAGATTTCTTCATTTATGTGAGCTTCAGAAAGCCATTAAAATTTTTATAAAATAAATACTTCATCGTTATGCTGTAGAATACACTTAGTGTTGATGTACAAGGAATGAAATCACAAGCTCCTGATGTGTGTACAAAGGCCGCACCGTATGTTTTTTGTCGAGCGGCCGTGGTGGTGCTAAATGCACGCTTTCCGATGTGGAGCATTTTTGGCGGAACCGAGACTGTGAGTGTTCCTATCTATATATCTATCTATCTATCTATCTATCTATCTATCTATCTATCTATCTATCTATCTATCTATCTATCTATCTATCTATCTATCTATCCATCTATCTATCTATCTATCTATCTATCTATCTATCTATCTATCTATCTATCTATCTATCTATCTATCTATCTATCTATCTATCTATCTATCTATCTATCTATCTATCTATCTATCTATCTATCTATCTATGGATGCGTCTAGTTTTCTTCCCGTCGTCGTTTGTTTTCTAGTGTGTGGTCATTTGTACGGACTTCTTATGACCTTAATGGTCATCTCACAGTTTTTCACTTACCGCTGCGACGCACTCTGTGTGTGCAATGTGCTGCTCGCTGTTAAGCTGCTTTTTGATGGAACGCGGAATGTGTAGGCCGTGTGCTCAATTGGGTCACGTTAAAGAACCAGTGGTCGAATTTCGGAGCCTCACTACGGCGCTTCACTCATGGTGTTGGGGACGTTAAACCCCACCTATCATCAATCCAATCGCTCGTCTTTAAGGCGTATTGAAGGTGTGCATATTTTCACATCAAAATATGCCGGAAGTGAAATATATAGACATTAGTCTATACGAACGTTACAAGCATGTAAAAGACTTCACAAACTTTGTATTTTTTATTACTCTGATTTATCGCAGAGACTACACAGCAAAACTAGAAGCTCGTAACAGTGAAGGACATGGCGGGAATAACACAAAATACTTTTCTCGTGTGGCTTGGCACCCTAACATTGTCCCATAAAACAATTCCAACTATTAATCCAGATAAATCTGGGATAACGTTAATAATTGGCTTTTGTGTTCACGTACGGATTGCGACATGAGTTCAAATAAATGGAATAGGCAAATAATAGCCCATTTTGTCATTGACAGCTGAACTTACAACCTACGATTTACACGTGCGACGGTATGCCATTTCTGCTACTTCATGTCCACAAGTTGTGAATTCTGCTCTCTGTTTGAAGGAGCCCTTTGCAATTAGTCTTTTAGGAACAAGTTATCACACCTCAATAGTGTTCTTAGTAAGCGGCTGTTTTTGTTGCCTGTGGGAATGTAGAACACTGTCCCAGATTACCCAGCTTACAGTATTGCACTATCCGTGACAACATTCAGTAACTGCATGTCTCGGTAAACTAAATCGAAACTCCTAGACAAAACATACATTTTATTCATATGTGAACTTACTTTTAAGAGCATAGCACTTTAGAACCCAGCTTGTCATGTGCAGACACATTCAATAACTTCATTAGTGGTACTATAAATAAAAAACTCTCAGAAAAAGCATACATTTTATCTTGCCTTTGTGAGCGAGAATTTGGTTCAGAACTGAACACACGGCCTAACTTCACCTATCCAAATACGGGGTTCCTGGAACAAGATGTTGAACCAACTTTCTCAACAGTTCATACCGAATCATACATCGAATTATATTTGAACTTACTTTTAAAGTAAGCGCGTCGCACTCAAGGGGATGGCTGTCATCTGTAGATACATCAATAACTGCCTATCTGGTACTCCGAATCAAAACTTCGACGAAGCATATAATTCATAATACGTGAGCTTGCTTTAGGTGTGAAGAAATTAAGCTCCACTCGTCTCTGGATCTCATGTGACGTGACAAACCTTTGTTTTTATATTTACGCGTTCCTAGTATATAACCACCGTAAAGTTCTGTCACGATGACAAGAGCTGTACAACGTCCTTTTTTTAATTGGCACTCATAAACGCAGTGAATGTACTACTCAAGAAACTGTGGGCGGTAGGTAGCACTTTATTTAACGTCCGACAATGTTTGACGCGATTCGAGCTTTGGTCTTCTAAGAGGGAACATCACCACCTTGCCTCAACGCCGCTTCGCAAGCATTCTGGACTGTCCACGTTTAGATGCCGAGGTCTGAGCTGCGCAGAGCGGTGGCACACCTCGACTACAGGGTCTCCAGAGTAACTTCCATCATTTTGGCATATATACGACAACTCCACAACGTGCGTTGAAGTCCTCCCGAACACAATTCGCACTTGTTTTCTTTAAGTTTGACCTCGTATATCTGTTTTAGGCGGAATGTGTTTGAAAAGGTGTGCGTCTGCACCTGTTTCCAGGCAATGAACTGTCTTCTGTTTACCTTCGGAAGCAGTGGTAGGAATATCCAGCTGACGTTAAGATATGCTTTTTGTTATTTCATTATAGCCAGTGAGCCCAACTATTTTATCGTGAGATGTGTTCACTATTGTGCTTGTCCCTGTTCAGTGCGGTGGGTCTTGTCTCGTGCCGTAAGGTGCGCCTTCTGCTTCAGATTCGGGAGCGCGTCGTTTTCTATAGTGTTCTGGGCGAAGAACCACAGTATGGTCGAGCTGGCGCTCTTGGACGTGTTCACATTGGCCAGAATGGACTTGGCTCTCTTGAGAATACTGTCTTTAGCGTAGTTTTTGTAGCTATTTTGGGGTCAGATAGGATATGTCTTTGCATTCTTGATCAATTACTGCCAGTGCAATGGCAACTTTCTCCGCTATTTTCGAGTCTTCCGTGCAGACACTGTATTCAATTATGGTTTTGAAGTTTTTGTCTATTACTGTGGCAGCGCATTTATGACCGTCATGACATTCGGTTGCGTCAGTAAAGCGCTTATTTGTCTCTCTGCCGAAAAAATGAAGCATTGCCTTCACTCTTGACTTCATTCTGTCTCATCTGTAGTCGGTATACACGTTTCTAGGCACATTTGCTACCGTATATTACTGGTTTTGTTGGAGATTTGAATTTTCTGCCAGTGTAAGTGATAATAAATTACGCCGGTCTGTTCATAATTTGTATTGTGGTTGTGGGGGGGGGGGGGGCACACGCTTTCAAGGTGCAAAATGTGTAGTGCTTCGGCTATTTCTTCCAGGTTAATGTGTATACCGATATAGGTCAAAAGCTTTCTGCTTGTTGATTTTGGGAGGCCAATAGTGATTTTGTACGTTTTTTATGTGTGTGTTGATATTTTTTTGACGTACCAGTTGTGATAGGCAGCTACTGTTGGTAATCTGGTTTGCAACCAATGATTGGTTCAGTTGAAAGACGGTTTCTTCCTTCACACCCGTGTGCCTCCTCTTTATCCGCTTTATGGATCTTGTGAGACTTATGACTTTGCCTTCGAGTTTGCTCATGGTTTTATTGTTTGCTCCATTGACCTCAATCATCATTTTGAATATTTTATAGCGGTTAACATTGGGAAATCAGTTTCGAACTCGGGTACATTAGGCAACTTTACATGTAGCTCCATGGTCTCGTGTAGCTCCTAGGAGGCGTGCCTCTAAGTGTGGGAAAGTAAATCAGTAGTGCAGACTTGCTGAGGGAGCATTTAAGTGCTGTTTCTTGAAAATAATCTTCGACACTGTGGATAGCCGTTTGCAATGCGTGATAGGTGCGCAGTCACTCTCGCGATCCGCACAGATAGGGTAAATCATCTACTTACAGAACGTGGTGGCTTCACTCGATTTCCTGTAGTTATATAGGTAGCGCCAGCATGATTAGGTTGAACTGTAGGTGAAATATAACTCAGCCCTAGGATGCGCCTTTGCTTTTCAGGGTTCTTTCTTCAGACTCCCAGGTCTAGGTTGGAAATTAGTTTTAAGATCAACTCGTGAGTGACCTTGTCGAACGCTTTCTCAAAATCTAGCCCTAGGATAGTTCTTGTATTTCTCGTATCGTCAACACGTGTATGGTTGTTGAGTTGTAACATGACGCCCTGTGTGGTCAAGTGGGATCGAAAGCCTATAATTTTGTGGAGCTAGACCTCTATTACCTTTCTCGAGGACGTTGCGAAAATTGATTGAGCCTAGATTTGCCAAGCTCAAGCGTTTTCCCGACTTGGGAATGAGAATTGTTTTCGACCTCTTTCACTGTCGTGGGATCTGGCCTTTCCCGCACTTGATACATTCTATAAGTCTAGTGATTAATGCCTCATCGAGGCTTCTGAGCCTTTGTTGTTAAGTCTAACCAGTCTCGGGGCTCACTTGCCACTGAGTTTCTGGAGTGCTTCACTGATATTTGCCTCAGTAAAGCCTTGTTCTGACCCAGGGTTCGGACGGTTGCTGTGCCCACCATTTTCGATGGTCGGTAGCTCCAGAAAGTGCTGACACAGCGAGTAATGGAAAGAAACTGGTAGGTGTAACCTTAAAAAATAAAAAAGTGAGCAGAGTGGGATAGGGAAAAAACGGGGGTTAAGGATATCAGAGTTGAAATCAAGAAAAACAAATGGACATGGGCCGGGAATGTAGCGCGTAGGTAGGATAACCGCTGGTCAATAAGGGTAACTATCTGGATTCCAAGACAAGGCAAGCGGTTATGAAGCGTGGAAGCTTGGGCAAGTTGGTAGGACATAACTGAATGCAGGAACAGCGCAACCTAGAAGTAGTTACTTCGTAACTACGGAATCGAAAAGATCTCGACTTGTCTCTCGTTGTGAGTCTGTAGGTTTGTTGATGATTTCATTGTATTTATTGATTGTTTGGATACTGTTTTTGAAGTTGTTGTCCTTTATCTTCTAGATTTGTTTAAGAAGCACTTGTATCCTCTTGAGCTTACGCATGAGTTACCGTCTGGAAATTTGATTAGGTTCTTAGACCTAACACTCTGTCTTAGAAGTAATCATTTGTGCTGGCTGTTTTCACCGAGAAGTGGTAAACTCCTTTTACCTTTCCACTCAGCTCATTCAAAATTGGTGAAAAGGGGTATCATTAAGTGTTGCCTGGTAAACGCTCTCAAGAGGTCATGCCCGCACTCGATGCAATGCAGTTTCAAAGCACAGGTACAGCGCCTCTTAAGTGCTGGTTACTCGAGCCCCCCGATTTCTGCTGTTGCGGAAAAACTCTTGAAGCAAATTAAAAAACGAGGAGGGCGATCTCAGCCTCAAAGCACGTCTGTTCCCATGAAATATGTTGCAGTTCCGTATCTGCATAACATGTCGCATCGGCTGAAAAAAAATCGGTAAACGCGCTGGTGTCACTGTTATTTTTTCCGCCCCAGAAAAGCTTACAAAGCTTTGTAAGCTGGTGAATAATCCAGCTGCTATTAAAGGAAGATGCACTGTGAAACACAGAACGCGCTTTGTACCTTGTGTTATTGGTGTCGTATATATCATCCCGCTTTCGTACGGAATGGTATACATAGGGCAAACCGGAAGGTGCCTTAATGACCGTTTAAGAGAGCACAATAACAATGTACACAGCGTAGTTCAAGGACACCTCGGAATCCACTGCTGAGACTGCGGCTGCGTGCCAGTTTTTGAGCATTGCGAGGTATTAAGCAAGCACAACTCGCAGGCCACGTGTGAGATAATTGAAGCTTATCAAATAAACATGTTTGGCGGTAAATGTGTAAGTTGCCCATTGGTTGCGTTGTTGCAAAAAAAGATTGCGTATCTCGATCTTTTTTAAGTTACATATGTATTTGTTTTTTCAGCGCATTCAACAAGAGACGCTGATTGTCAGTTGCTGACAGTTGCTGACAGTTGTCAGTTGCTGACTGTTGTCAGTTGCTGACTGTTGTTGTCAGTTGCTGACATTGTATCGCAGTAGTTGTTCCTGCACCCTTCTACGCATGCCCATTTTTCTCATTTTTTTCGCCTATATATGTACACCACTCCGGCATTAAATCTTTGTTGAAAGTCAGCGCTCTTTTCTGTCCTTGTTTTTCGCTTCCGTAGTTACGAAGTAACTACTTCTAGGTTGCGCTGTTCCTGCATTCAGTTAAGGCAAGCGGGATTAGAGGGAGACAAGAGGTTTGGTGGGCAGATGAGATTAAGTTTGCAAGTATGAATTGGCAGCAGGAAGCACAGGACAGAGTTAACTGGCGGAAACATGAGCGATGCATTTGTCCTGCAATGAACGTAGTCAGCAGATAATGATGATGATGATGATGATGATGATGACTTGGCAGGTACATTTTCGAAAACACCATGAGCACTTTTATTTTGGGACGTGGGCATCTCACTAACGATGATAATTAGCATTTCCCATTTCAAAACTGTAATCTGACTGAAGGAGAAAAGCTAAGGGCTCCAAGAAACGCGTTTTAACACAAGACAAATGACATACGGCATTTGCCAAAGCATGATATTTTCGGACGCACTGATGAACTTCCTTTTTGGCGAAATTTATTTACGTTGAAAGCATCAAACACATGTTACCGGTGCTTCTTATTCTTTCACGCTAATATTCCCTTGAAATAACAGCTTGAATATTATCCTAATAAAGTGCGTTGAATGAAAACTAAAAATAACTGTAATATATTTACTTGAATAAAAATACTGCGTAAAGTTTCACTCTGAGTTGTGACTAATTATTCATTTCATTTCACCGTGATACTAGCGTCTCTAAATAAGGCAGCAATTTATATTTCAAGCAAAGAACTGAATTATGTTGGAAAAAGAACTTCATTCAAAAAAGAGGTGAAGTAATCCGCCTAATATATTTTCTCTCAAGAGAGAAACAATTGGTAATTCTAGTTCAAAAATATCGCGGTGGTCACGTAAGGTGACCACCATGCAGTAAGGGTTCACTGCTCACTTTGGCTAAGGTCAGGCGCTTTATTTTTGTAGTCATTAGCGTTAGCTACTCATACAATTTGCTCTTCTGCACTATGAGTATAGTAATAACGCAAATACTTTTCTATATATAAATTATATCAGTTCCACGATCTAGCGCAGGTTCAGGACGACGGCAGCCAGCAAAAAGCAAATGTAAAGTGCCACATTGAAGCCCGAACAAGATAGAGTCATGTCTATCAGATTGCCGAAGGCGTTAAAATATGCGCCCTTTAATTCGAGACCCGCGCGGCTCACATGTTTAAGAGGAAATAGTGAAGGCAACTGTGGTTACCTGGGGTGGCCATCGTACTATTAAGAGTTGAAAAGTAGCAATGTTTTTAAACATAGTACCCTCTGGCAACATTTACAAAGACGTCATTCATTTGGAATACCAACATACTATGCAAATTACGTCATGCAGTACATTTATTCGACCACATCCACCAATTTAATTTTTCATATTGTAAGCGAGATGGAGTGCATCACAAAACTATTGCATTTAGTTTTTGAGGATCAACTGCGGGCCGTTACATAACCCATGAGGCGGCGAGAACACCCCTCGGGTGCAGCCTAGGCCCAGGCTCTGAATTACCGGAGGTTTTATTATTATTTTCATCACCACGAATACTGAAAAACACTTCTCCTTTGTGTTATTAAATGTGTGTTGCAAATCAGCATTCATTCATTTTCTGGCAGCTCAAGATTTGTTTTTTTTCACACGTATGGCCGGGCCAGTTGCCGCTTCTACAGGCCTACCCTTGCATGCTTTCTGAGGCATCTTATTCAACTCCTGTCAAGTTTGTCGGCGCCACGAGAAGCCGTCGGGGCCTGCCGCTAGCTGTCTTTATCCTTAATTCACTGCAGCCTTTATTTCGAGTCTCTTTGAATCTCTCTAGGTCTCTTTCCAACGACCACATGACTCAACACGTTTATCGCCGTTGCTACCGATTACGCGACCCGCTCGCAATCCTACGAGCCTCGCAAACTAACTCCACTAAGAACTACGCCCAAGAACTGTAGGTTATTCATCAGTAACCAAGCAGTGAAGCACTCCCACATAATTCAAACTAATATAGCAATAAGCAGCGCTAAGTTGCAATCACGAAAACTTGAATGAATCGTACCATTTTTCTTCTGCAGTACCTTAATGCAGACGTTCTAAGCCCCTGTTAGCACCATATTTCACTGTAGCTATTGAGAACGAACACAAAATGTGGTTTAAATGCACGTGAACGCTGTAAAAGTGCAAAACAATGGTTGTCTGCCTTCAGCGATGAACTCAGAGAGCGTTTCGTTATGGTAGATTGAACTAGAACTTACCTAGTTGGTTTCAGATCACTAGAGGTGAGGGTTAAATTTGAACTGCGCTTAGAAACAAGGCCCCGGAGCTGGAAGCAGACAGAACGAACACAGTTCGTGAGCGTCATTGAACGATCTGCGTACCGTCAGCGACATGCCAGTTCACGGGGCAAGCACATGCGTTCCAGCCACGCGGTTCTAGCCTTGCAAGCTGCTTAGCCTCCAAAGCGGGACAGAAATTTTTCATTACCGAATACATTGACCTGCAAATGCAGGGATAATCTTCTCGAGATTATCCGGCTCCTTCTCTCTCACAGCACTGCCTTCTGACTATCACTTAACAATCCATTCGCTATGCAATACCATGCACCTCCTTCTCACGCGCAATTTCCTTTCATATTTCTTTCTATATATTTTACTATCACTGCTACACTTCTCATAATTTCTAATTTGTAACTGCTTATTTGTTCACTTCCTCGGCTCACTGCGGTACTATGCATGGTTCGTTATAGGCGGTGGTGCCTGTGTGACGTGACACATGACTATGCTATACTTTACCTTCCTTCGTTTTTATCCTGCTCACCCTCACTTCTTCTTCACGCCCCCTTGCCATACATGGGTATTCATACAAGGTTTTGCTTTTCGAGAAGTCATGCACGACTATATTATCTACAAGATTATCATACTTCTTTGCATCCCAATTCTTACGGCAGTCCTCCTAACCCTCAATTCGCAATGTGACGCGCTTTTTGTACATGCTTACTCCATATGCTGTTTTGTGTTCGTGACTACAAGCAGCAACCTAAAGTCACAATGTGCTTTCACAGCAGTTTGATTTTCCTCCTGTAGTTTCCTCGCACTCTCTTTTCGCTGCCACTTTTCCAATTCCTCGCATTGCTCTCCCTCACCCTAACGTCCCGTTCTCACGCTCCTGTTCTTCACGGCGGTCCTTCAGACAGCTATGCTTCATGAGGTGTCTCCGCTGTGTCTGCTTGCCAGCACACGACAGAGCTAGCCCTGCTGTGATCTCGACTGCAAAAATCTTGCCGCTGCGTCAAAACCTTAGCATGCGACTGTCCTTAAGCCAGCGTTACACCAAGCTACATGACCCGACAAAATCATATACGGCAACCGCAGGTTCTAAAGGCTCCGCACCTAATACAGGCTTGTCAACTCCAATGAATAGACAATATACGTGTTTTGCCTTCAGTGCTACGTTAATTTAAATACAAAACAAAAATCTTGCATAGACTCAGCAGTCGCGATGCCAAAAAATACAGTATATTTCTGTATATAAGGAATATTTTACGAAGTCTCAATTTCTTTTTAACGTTAAAATATACCGTAGTGAACGAACAAGGGGCATAACAACAAGCTTTCATTGTTTGGCACCACTTCCATGCTTTCGTTATCGCATTGTTCTAATGGACTTTAAGGGGACTTAAAAACTGCACACAATGAAAGGGCGATTTTGGCTGTACTCGACCTACACCAGCCAAAGAAAAACAAGAACCGAAAGCCATACAGTAATGGGACACCTGTGTTTTCTCTACATTTGGTGAATACTTACATAATGCGGCTTCAAAACCAGAAATGTCTTCTTTTTATGGAAGCTAGTCAGTTAATAATGTCGCAGAATTACGCAAAGCAGTTCGTATTTCTTGTTGTGACGTTTGTGTTTATTTCATTCTCAACAATGCCTAAATGTTGCTCATTAGCACATAGAACACCCCTCTTTAGATTAAAAAAACAGCCATTTTCTGATGTGATAAGGGGTAATGCTCTAAAAAACTATCAGCGGCTAACGAATATCGAATTCTGCACATTTGGCTGGACGTTACTGTTGTCAAGGGATTTGGTACGCGTGGTACGTATTTCACTTTTGTTCTCAAACCGTACCCCAAAATTGTATCAGTTCTAATAATGTGTTATTGCAGAAGCTCAGTTCATATTCATGTTCATAATTACGTTCATATTCTTATTCATGTTCACACGCAGTGCAACATGCGTTCAGATTTATGTTAATATTCATATACACTTAGTTGTGCCACAGCTACTCGTTTTTTCTCGCTTTTTGATTTTCCTGTTCGTTAGTCAATATTTTTCGGGTTTTTTTTTATCTTAAATGTTCTAAGCAGTGTTTTGTTGTACCCGTGATTAATAAAACTTGGCTGTATTTAGTCTGCACTAACTTTATTTGTATAACTTATTCCACGTTGTTGACAGCGCTCTGCATTTTACTTGTACATATCTAACACAATTTCTGACAGGAAGGTTGCCATTCACCAAGTGCTCTGGGACCTCCTTCTGTATACTTATTTAAGCATGTATGTCTTGTATCAAAGTAAACAAACTGAAACTGAAACTGAAGAAGCAAGCTGGAGACCAGGCAGTAGGAGAGTCAGGCATTGGTACTAGAAATCCCAGAACGGAGTTATTAGTTTAGCCACGTTGCCGGGCTAGTTGCTTGGGGTTCATCATCTATATGGGCATAGCACACCGCTACAAGGACCAGAAAAGACACACACACACACAGCGCTTACTTGCAACTAATATTTTGCTGGCGATCAAACAAGCTATTTACACAATAAGAGTACACCGATAAAACCTGGAAAGGAACATGTTAAATACAGCACAGCTCATGCACGCGTCATCGCCGATTGCGACAGATTGCACTCGCCAACGTCAAAGTGAAGATTGGAGATACCTATTTTCTTTACCAGACAAACTATGGAAGCCACACTCACACAATTTTCTTTCATGTTGTCAATTTCGTGGGCTTCAATTATTTCACGCGTACTTCTGTCACGTGCCCTGTAGAAAATACGGGTGTAACACAAGGACGCAACAAGACCTATGACAGTGAAGAGCCAAGTGACCAGATACAACTCTTCTACGTCTTTACCTGTGTTCTCTAAGTCTTTTGTTTTTCTAAATGTTACTCATGTTCCTTTCCTTTCTGTTGCTTTCCTTTCTCGTGTCTTTTCTTCCCATACCTTCTGGATTGGCCTATGTACCCGCAATACAGGTCAAAGGAATGCAATAGACAACGCCACGACAACAAATTACGAATTTTTCCGGTGCTTACTCTTACACTCCCGTTTCCCACTTTTGTCTACATTAACAATTTCATATATTCCTTGAAACCGTTCGGGAGCAAAAAACACTACATCTGCATTAGACTTTCTCGCTATCCTTCGCTAGTTAAGCGAAATGACATGCATGTAGGGCATTACAGCAAAAACGGTTTACTTAATGGCAGGCTGTCTGGTATTGGACCTTTGCCATTCCTTTCCTGATTATATTCTAGGCGACGGTGGTTAAAATGCACTTGGGATAACCAGAGTCGAACGAAGATTTAGCTAGAGCCCACAAGCTTGCATCAGCTTGTGGTGGCACGACTTCATCAGTGAATTTTGAAAACAAGAATTTATCACCGCACGCTATATCACCTTTGAGTGAGCAGACGTGAACTGGTAGAACCGGTTTGTTTCCTTCCCGTTCATAGCTCTAGTTGTCATATGATACTTCATGCATCAGCACCAGGGGAGATAACACTGTCATCAACATGGTTAGAGTTTTTGTAATAACGGCATCAAAATTGTTAGGGTCAATATTGCAACAATCAGATAGCCATCTTACAAATCTAAAAACAGCAAGCGCACTAGCGTGCTTCAAACTGCTCGTCGAGAACCTTATTGCGTTTTGCTAAAAACATGCCCTTCATGTACGGAGCTACGAGGGAACCTATACATATTCCGGTCTTTTAATTCACATTGTTCTCATTCCACTTTAAGGTTTTATTCGTCTACTGTTACTGTAGAAATAGCTTGTGTGATCGCATATAAAACATTAGTCACACGTGATCCCTGTGTGTTTGTCTCTTTTTGTTTCCTTGTCATGGTGTGCTATACCTATATAAGGGAGATATCAGCAATGTTCGCAGAGCGCAATAATTTACGATCTTGAATACCTTCAACACAACACGAGGGAACTTTAAGGTGACATGAAGGAGCCCTAATGGCGAAAGTAAGAATAAACTAAACTTTATACTGAGTGCACATCCAAGCATCGCGTAGGACGTGGAATTGCTTGTCAAGGTACGACGTAGTGACCATAAAAATATAAGGTCCCGAATTCGCCTAGACTTGAAGGAACAAACGAAACTGATACGCTAGAAGCCTATAATGGGCTAACACTGCGAGAAAAAGTAGAGGAATTCAGAATCTCACTTCAGGACAGATACCTGGCTCTTATTGGGGAAACCAGCCTAAGCGTTGACGCAAGGAATGATAATCTGACGAGTATCATCACGGAGTGTGCAGTAGAAGTTGGAAATACGGTAGTTGGACTGAACACTGACAAGCTGTTCAAGGAGACGAAGAATCTCATTGGTCGTCAAAGCATGAAAGCCTCAAACGCGACAAAATAGAACTGGCAGAGCTTTCGAAGTTGATTATAAGCGTAAGAGATCGGATGTAAAAAAGGTATACCAAGGTGAGAATTACACACGCTTTAAAAAACGGAGGAAGCGTCAAATCAGTGAAGAGGAAGCTTGGGTTAGGCAAAAATCAAATATAGGCAATAAGGGATATGAAAGGAGAGTAACTACCATTATGAATAGGATAGTTAATACAGCACAGGAGTTTTACAGAGATCTCTACTGTAGCCGGGACAACCATGACCATAATATCTGAAACAACAGTAACCCATATGACATTGATTTGTAAAATGGTAGCGTAACTTCATAGAAGCCCGTCGATCCAGTAGTCGGTGGCTTGTTGCCACCATTCCCATCTACGTGAGGAAGGGACATCAAACAGCTAAAAAGTAACAAAGTATGACGGCACAGCCGGAAGCGGTAGCGACGTCACACATTTCTTCGACATACGCGTAATTGACTTTAGCTTAATTGATGACCTGCTACGTGCCTTTATTATTACGCTAACATTAAAGCAGGCTTAATTGCGTCTCGCTAATTACATACGAGATATAGAAGAAACAAAGACAAGAAAGATTGAGGAAGCAATGTTCCTTTATTAGCCAAATGACGTACTTTCAATACGTCGAAGAAACATAGTAGAGGCAATTGCGAGACAACTGTTCACGAGCTCAATGAAATTCTATATAAAAACTCACGTACTATATGCGGAGAAAGCCTAGACGTGGAGGCAAAACGTAAGTGCAGGGCATGCTACAGTTGCGGTAGCCCAGGGCACCAAAAACGGAATTACCCTCAGCGTCGGAAACAGCCGACTGAAGGGGTTCCGGGCGCTAAGAGCGAGAGGTTAGTGGCGCACGTTTCGATGGTGTAGCTGGTGGTAGCGCACGGTGACCTTATCGCCGTGTCACTCGACTGTAAAGATAGGCATATTAGAGCAGTTTTAGACATGGGGGCGGACACCACTGCGTTGCGGGAGAGCGCAATCCGACCGGAGATGGTGAAGCCGCAAGGCAATAATAACTTAACATCTGCGTTCGGTGGAACAGTGAAGGCGAAGCTCGTAATGGTCGCGTGGACGATGTCTAGCGAAAGTGGAATTAGCGCTGACTTGAAGGGGACGGTTCCCATGCTTTGCGCCTTAATTGACCGACTGACAGCACGAGCGGATTGCTTGCTGTCAGAAAAAGCGTGTAAATCGCTTAAACATGAGTGCGCTTCCGAGAGCACATTGAAAGGCGCGGAGGAGACAGGTGGCACACAGCTGACGCCGAAATTAGGGCCGTTGAACACGGGCAAAGTGCGGCAGTTAAAAGCCGACAGCCCTGAAAAACATGGGGAAACCGTGGCTATAAAAGGTATGATCACCCATGTTTTCGTAGAGAGCGGGGATGACGACAAATCCCAGGGCGACCGCGCGTCGCCCGATGGATCGCAAGTGGTGGGCAGGAAAGGTACAGGTGCACCCAAGAAGCTACGCGAGAAGGAGCATGCCGAGGTAGAACCTTAGATAGCCGAGGAGGGCACGAAGACGGAAGGCATTGTTGAGCCACAACGCGAGCGTTTGTGCGTGGCACAGAGGCTAGTGGAGCCTCGAGAGCTGGGAAACGCGAGTAAATTGCGCGTTTGTTCCCTAAAAGTTGGGTCAGTTGTCGTATCGTTCGAGCATGGCGTAGAATTTAGCGATGCTGAGTATGAATCTCGGCTGGTAGCAGCGTGTGCTGCGGGTACTTGCTCGGTCGCTGATCAGTCGGCCGATGCCGAAAAACGAAACGACTACCGAGTCCGCGAGATATTTAGTGAGAACGGGGTGCCATTTGGTGGCCAACCCAACGCGACTTCGGTGCGGCAACTGAAAGTTCCTGAAGAGAGATTATTAGAAATGGGTCGCATTCCCATAGAAGCGTAAGGGTAGAAGTGGCGAGACTTCTCGCGTTGGGACAGTGTTGCTTGGAGGCTCGTTTGATGAGCTATTTAGGGCGTGTTGCAGGTTCTGCTTGTCGGGCGCCTGACGGTAACTGATTGATATGTGGGGTCTAACGTCCTGAAATCACCATATGATTATTAGAGACTCCGTAGTGGAGGGCTCCGGAAGTTTAGACCACCTGCCGTTTTTAGCGTGCACCCAAATCTGAGCACACGGGTCTACAACATTTCCGCCTCCATCGGAAATGCAGCCGCCGCAGTCAGGATTCAAACCTGTGACCTGCGGGTCAGCATACGAGTACCTTAGCCACTAGACCAATGCGGCAGGGCCGCCTCACGGTAAGGAGCTTGCGGTGGTCAAGGGTTTGAGTGTGCCAACCATAGGGATGAAGCTGATAGAACTTCAGACATCGTGTGGACACTACGTAAGCTATGGACTGAATTACGTGGGTGTAGCTAGGCCGTTTTCTGACGTAACGGGGGAGCGGGTTGCGGACAAAAATGCGTGGGCGGATGGGGCGTCTCGGCGGCGCAGAGCCACACTGCGTGAGGCAGCGCCATTGATAAAAGTAGATCCTGAAAAGCCGTATTAGCTCGTATTGAACTTGTCAATGGCCACCTCTGAGAACTACAGATCACAGCGGGCGACGAGCAACGCTCAGGCGTCGATCGCGTTTGTACGGCACGGGTTTTCCCCAACTCAATGCCGCAATTTCTTGTCAGTCAGCTGGAATTCGGGAACGTTTAGTTTCTGGCCCTTCAGCGTACTGATGACCTTCGTCTGTGGCTGCCACTCACTATTGTTGCCGGCGCATGCACACTGTCGAAAAGTCCTAATGGTCGCTCGGGAAATGGCAGCGGTGCTGTTGAAAACAGTGGACATAAAGCGCACTAGAGGAAGACAAGGATATACGCCGGACATTGAGACGCCCTGCTCTTCATCTCTAGGCGTATTAGTCGTTTTAAGCTGGTTTTCTACGAAAGAAGTCTTCAGATTTAAGAGGTGCTTCAGGAACCATTGGGGCTTTAGAGGACTAGGCACGCGGTGGACACTCTACTAGTTAAGAGTCACGTGCGCAAACCTAGAGACGCTTGAACAGGAATAAGTGTTGAAATAGGTGTGTGTCTCAGCGAAGTGTAGATTTTCGTGTGTGTGTGTGTGTGTGTGTGTGTGTGTGTGTGTGTGTGTGTGTGTGTGTGTGTGTGTGTGTGTGTGTGTGTGTGTGTGTGTGTGTGTGTGTGTGTGTGTGTGTGTGTGTGTGTGTGTGTGTGTGTGTGTGTGTGTGTGTGTGTGTGTGTGTGTGTGTGTGTGTGTGTAAGCATACTGGAGTAATGGTATCCTGTGTGTAACTTGAACAGCACTATGTGCGGAGGGGTGTGTGTGCTTCAGTGAGGTGTTTTTTGTGTATGTGTATGACTGGAAGCATGCAGGAGTTGTACGATTGTACGTGTGTACACTGTGACCTCGTGTCGTTTTTCTTTTTCTTTTTTTGGTTGCTTTGTGGTGGCGCCCGTTTAGTGGGGCACCGAGGTTTAGGCAGAGAGAATATTGCACGCATTGCAGAAACGCCTCTGGCGTTCAAGGAACTGCGAAGTGCGGCCGCAGGGTTGGGGTATGTTGTGGGTATTCGCGCAGCTGCATTTGAGCGCTTGCGCGAACTTTGGGAAGGGCGTGTAAGGTCGGGCGTCGCAGGCCAGGGGGTGATTCATCTTTGTCGACAAAGGGTGCGCTTCCCAAAGAGCCCATTCTGGGTAAACGATAATCCCGGCGTAAGGACGCCCCTTCAGGTAAGAACATCGTGGTCGGTCACCACTGTTGACAACTAGCTAGGTTGTTTCCGGTCAGCGAAGTGCCGTCGGGCAATTGAGGACATCCGGTGCATAGTCACCCATTCATCTGGATTAGAGTCCACGGGAACGCTGTCAAGCTGTACATCTCGCAGTATGTCGCAGTATTGGCAGCGGGCCCGCAGCCAAACGGCGCCACTATTGTGTGCGTTCGCACAGTTCGTGGAACGTAGTGTGCAGGCCGGTCTTCTTCTCTCTCTCTCTCTCTCTCTCTCCAACTGAGAAGTTGAGTGCTTTAATAAGAGAGCGAGAGGAGAGGATGGCAACAAATGTGTTTAGTCTGTCCAATAAACGGACTGAATTATTTTGGTTGGCCGTGAGGAGAATTGAGAGAAGCAACCGAGGGTTTAAAACCTGGCTCCCTGTCTCCTCACAGTCGTTCAGGTCACAGCAATGAGTGCTCTGCTCTATCGGCTCTGCCGAGGTTACATGCGACGGATACAACGATGAAGAGTCTTGTAAATTTGTACATACGTTCTTGTACATAAAGTCGAGTTGTTCTAATGTATCGAAGACGCTGGGTCTCCATTCTTTACAAGCAGCTTCAGGTACGACAAGACAATACGGACGCCATGCAACCAACTTTCCACTCCCTTCTATAGCAACAGCCGCTACTCAGCTGAGAGAGCTCTGCTTATGAGAACGGAGAGAGTAGGTAGAAGGTTGAGTTTTACTGTGCAGACATGTTAATGTTGCAGCAACATCGGATATTTTAATTACAAGGTTCTGACCGGATTTATTCGCGATGATTGCAATACTCTTGAGCATTTTTTACCGCTTTGTGGTACTCGTCTTTGTCAAATCAGCAGAGAAAAATACTTTGCTTCTTGGTGACACTTTCTCCAAGGTTCAGAGAACCCCAACGCTTGTTTTCAAGACCGAACAGCGCCAAAAGTCAGAAGCAGCTTCGATTTTATGATTTCGAAAAGAATAGAACACCTATAAATTCTGTACTGCCGAAATTTTACAATGAAGCGCAGAAACCACGATCATATTCAAGAGGTATTTTCAGCAGCCATATTCTACAAATAAAAGCCATAACATAAGTGTAAAGGTCATTCGTGCATTAACGATTGTGCTTCTGTTCGAGCTTGCAGATAAAAGAGACGGGACAAAAATTGTAAGATGTGGCCGCTGTATGAACTTGGAGACGGAAGCCACAGAGATTTAAACGTTACGTTTATTCGAATCTGTCATGTTAGAGCATCCACAATTGTTGGCCGAAAAGAAGGTGGAAAAAAAACTAACTGCTTAACGAGGCATCCTTGGAAGCTTGAAACTTTAAAGTTTAAACACACACACACAAACACGCACTGTTAACCGACTATGTATGCTGCTAATATAAGAAAGCGAAAACCTCAAAATGGTGTGTTCACCATTATTTGAAGAAACGCACACGATCACTTTTGCTAACTTGCGTAGCCGTCTAATTCAAACGCTCAACCACGAGTATATTATGCCTACTTTTTTACGCTACCCTGGTATAACTTTGAATAGCAGTTGCGATGATTGCCGTCAAAATTTTCTATTACTTACAGAGGAACAACTACGAAAGTGCCACGTTAAAATTCGCAGTAAATGAGAACAATAAACATAACACAGTTTCCTGACATAGGAACTGTGCACGTACTCCCGCAGCGAGAATGAATTTACGTACAAGTAATCTTTGTACACAATACGGTAGTGAATTCTAAAAGCACATCAATGCAATGTGATATAAGTAAAAATTACTCACTCCACCGCATTACCCAGTTGGTGCCTACACTAGTGGTCAGAAGGCTCTCGGCAAAACGAAAGTAAAGAAAGCAACAAATCATCTGTTGTGCTTCCTGTCATCACTCACATAGTTCGTTACTCAACCCGGCGAAAGTTGGGTATCAAACAACACGCACGTAGACACTACCGTAAAAAAACTAAAAAAATAGACCCATACAAGACGAAATAAACGAAGCACGTGAAACGTTCAGAAGCAGACAAAACGCCATCAGCTGTTCGTTCAGCTGCCTGGGTGTGACTGTTGACAGACTTGAAGCGGGGGCTTCGCTAACTCTACCGGCTCAACGCTTAGGGAGAACGCGCTACCACTCTAAATGCATGTACTTTGCTGTAAAGTCGATTTATAAAAAAGAATGACTAAGAAAAGCGTTCATTTATTACACAAAGATAGGCATTTGTCAATTACAATTACGAATACTCTCGTTATCAGGTGCTTTTCTCGGCACATGTGATTCACTCAAGTGGAGGGAGCTTTTCGAAGGCTTCTTTTGGTAAAGGAAGTGTGGAGGAGCGTTCATGAAAAATAGCGGCTCCTTGAGTGAAGGAGCACGCTCCGCCTTGGCTTCGTCAAGTCGAGGGAAGCAATTTAGTGAAGGAGCGTTTGTGAATACGGGGGTAAGCACCAGAGCCTATCAGTATCTCAGGCTTCTCGGCTGAACGTTGTTATCGCTGCTTGCGCAGTTATAAACGCACAAAACGAATTCCGATCGGTTCATTGTGCACGGTATTCATGTGAGACAAAAAATAACGGATGGGCGGCTGCATTGCAAAACAATGCAGGAGTCAAATCACAAGTGATGTTTCACGTATATAAAGAATGGAAACATGTACGCTTCAGACTTCACGGATTCTACTGTTTACGTCACAGTGGTGCGCCATGAAAAACAAGAAATGTAAGGAGAAAATATTGCTCACTTTTTTGTATTTTGGAAGCCTTGTAAAGGCTCTTTAAAGAGCTCGTTGTGCCGAAATTCTGGCGTTGGTGCTGACGGTAGTGTCGTTGGTTGTGTGCACAAAATCATGTTGTCCCTGGTTACCAAATTGCGAAACATTCCAATGAAATCAATATAAAAGTTTTCGCGTCCGAGTAAGCATGCAATCTAGGTTCTCTGCTTGAAAAACAGGTGTTCTAATACATGAACGCAATATTTTTTGTAGCTTAAATTTCTCTAAAACAGGAAATCACAGCGTTTCTGTCAGCTTCGCTGCAAAAGTCGCAAAGATGATAGCGGCTCCTCTGTGTTTAGTCAGCTTATTCTGGCTCGCAGCTATAAATTGAGTAGACAGTGAGTAATATGTAAACACCACCTGAAAGTGCCATCTGGAAAAACCTTGTGCAGAACCAAAAGCCACTGTCAGGTGGCCACCTCGCATCATCGGTATACCGCTTTTTCACGCATATCAACGCATTTTCAGCGCAGCGTTAGAAACACAAGGTTCTTAAGAATTACCTATTTATGAATTTTATAGTAAGGGAACACACCTCTCAACGCTTACGTATTGATTTTTCGCCTCGTATGTGCTCAATATTTTCTTTTTTTCAACGACGTTCAGAAGTTTGAAAGCTGCCATCCGATCAAGATGAGCTGGGAAGTGCTCGAAATACGGCTGGGTCAAGCAGTGATGCTAATTATAAAGACTTCTTTTCAATCTAGGGCTTCCCACCCCTTCTAGAGGTTTTTTCAATCAAGTGTTTCTTTTTTATCTCTGGTAATCTCTTAATACGTGGTATGAATAAATACATTAGTTAATAATGACGCTCTTTCAACTAACGTGTTTTTTTTACTATATTTAAGGCAGTCTTGGCATCCTGCTCACCCGATTGAAGGAGAAAGCTGTTCTGTAATGCCAAATATTATGTGCTGAATACTGCAGAAATGAAGGCTGTTTCGTAAGAGTTAAGCATGCATCTTCATATGAAAGTTGCCTTGAGTGACTGCTGCTACATGACACCAAGGTAAATTTTGTCTTGTAGTGCACATGAAAACTCCAAGCTTGTGGTCACTGCATGCCTTCGCTGAGCATTTCTTACAATGGGAAACAACTAGGAGGCTTAGAGGGGACTGGAGTGATAGCATTGAAACAGAGTAAAGAGGTAATCTAAATACTTTTTGTAATCTAACGAAATTTTAGCGCCGCACTGCGTTGGTGTAGTGTCTGAGGTACTGGACTGCTGACCCGAAGGTCGCGGAATGGAACCACGGCTTCGGCGGCTGCATTTTCGATGCAGGAGAAACTGCTGAAGGCCCTTGTGCTCAGAATTCGGTGCGCGTTAAAGAACCCCAGGTGGTCAAAATTTCCGGAGACGTGCACTCTGGCGTCTCTCATAATCATATGGTGGTTTAAAAACGTTAAACCCTACATATAAATTACTAAAAAATATTTAAGGGTGAATTAAAGCAGAAAACGTCGTCTTGGTTTGGAGTCACCAGCCAGCGTGGCTAAATTGTGTGACAGACAGACAGACGAAAATTTCAACGTTGAAGCTGCCGAACAAACACTGTCGTCCGTAAAGGAAAACTATATCAGTGTCGTGTGGTTGAAGAAGTCTTGTTCAAGGCATCTTATACTGCGTGACATAAGCATAAAAATTGCGCCAGGTGTTGAAAGCAGTCGCGTGAGCACAGAGTGGGTGTTTTGAAAGCGCACGCATTCATTGCTCTCAGACATTTGCAGTTAGCGTCAGCAGCAGAAGCATGAACAACAGTGAACAGCTCCACAAGTTTGCGTGCTGCCCTTCGAACGTGCAGTAAGCCCTTGGCTGATTTTCTTAAGCAATATTTACCAGCGTTGTGGGCACTTGCCAACAATGTCTGCAACTTACACGGTAATTATATTCAGTGCACAGTTACTCGTTTCATAACGGCACGCTTGCGCACCGAGAAATAAATCAGGCTAACAGTGCAGAAGGCTATGCGTACGAGTACGGATTACGCTATGGCGAGGTGGAGCTCAAGCGTTCTTCAATTTGTTGCGTGAGCGACATTTTCGCTGATATACTCAACACAAAATTTATTGAGTGTTTCTTCAGCAATCTCGAAACATCTTGCCAAGTCGTTCAAAGTTGGTTGACTCGAGAAATGATCAATCAAACTTGAACACCTCCACAGTCATTTTTATAAGGGTGGTGTTCTACCACTGAGCCAAGCGAACGCTTGCAACAGCTTCGGAACAAAACATTACGCGGATCAGTATTGTTGGAGGAGTCTCTTTAACGCTTGTAACATGGCGTGGCACAAGCGTAGATTTGCGTTAGGTGTCAGTGCATGGCATATGTTGATGTTTTGAAGGCGCACCACCTACAATGCTCAAAGACTGTATTTAATCTTAATATGCTTCGGAGAAACGTATCAGCAAGTTATCAGCAAGTGACGCAGAGAAAGTGTTAAGGTCTATTAAGGCACTACAAAACTGTGCTTGCAGTAGGGGTTTTATGATTGTTTGAAAGAGGCCATGTTACGCGTACGTAATTTGTATTTTGTGTCGTGCTAACCAACCGGATAGAACAAAAACGAGGCATTTGTAAATTTTGTGGGTCCTTTGGCTTTGAGCAGCGCTTTGAGTGTCAAGCTGGAAACATCGTGAGTTTGCGCTCGTCCTGTACCTGTTCTTTTCGCGTGTCCTTTGTTCCTTCAGCATGGCGCTGCTGCTGCCGTTATTCACGCGACAATCTAATCTGTTGCCATCGCTTTCATTGCTTCGTCCCGACGGAGAAACTGTGACTGCGTCCAAACCATTTAATATTGGCTGATGCTCCCTTCACCGCAATATTTGATCCTCCACCCAATTGTGTTTGTGCACTTCTGAAAACTAAAAATAAATATAGAACTATTTCTTGACAATAGGAAATAGTGCAAGCTATATGTAGCCTGCCAAATATGCAGTGAAGAAATCTTTATGTAGGAAAAGCTTACCGAAAACAGACCCAAGACATCGTGCAATGTTTTTTTTTCCTGCGGTGAAATCTCCTTTGCCATGTCCCTCACATTCTATAAACGATCTGCACGAAGAGGTTGACTTGTACTTCGAAATTAAAAGAACGACTAAGTTCAAAACCACAGCAATTTCGGAATAGAGGTAGCATATGCCTACAGCTGTACGTGTGTTACCATTGTCGCGGAATAAATGATCACAAAAGTACAGTCTACGGCTGCATTCTAGTGGGACTCCACGCAATGAAAAATTGTCTGTGCATCGCATCCGCCACACTGATACTGATTATGGCTACAATGGAAAAAATAGAAACATATTTTGTGATTGGTACAATGTACACCGCGCCAAGTAGGCGAGCTCAAAGCAACAGGTGTTGAGAAGCATCAGGTTCGCGGATCAGAACACAAGAGCAACTCAGCCCTGAATCTACGTGGACAATTACCAAGCCAAAAAAACGGTGCGTAGTCATTTTACATCGTTTCCGTTACGTCACGCCTCCACTGTCACAAGATTTCACACCTAAGTGAATACACATCGCCACATCTGCTTTGCCGCCATGAAATAGCGATGACAACTTTATACAGAGTTTTTGGAGAAGCGTCTTGTATTAAAGTATGGAGAGAATACATGCGTGCTTTATGTAACGGGCCCTATATCAGGCACTCACCTGATCTGCATCATATCTCACTGTGCTACAGCCGCTGACGGTTCTCTTTTTGTTAACTTCAAACTGCAGCGATAGCACTTGCGTAGTTATTTGCATCAGACTTTAAATGACATGCACCGCTTATGCATGTGCTATATCTCGACCTGCCCCTGTTCCGAGACTTAATTTGCGTACTCCTTCGCAATGAAATATATCGTTTACATTAGATGCGACACGGCTACAAGATAGCGCAATAAGCACATACAAAGGCCCTTTTGAGCGTGTCGATGCAATATTGAGCTGAAGTAAATAAAAGTATGTGTTGCGAAGCCGCACAATGTGTTGTTAATGGAGTACAATATTTTATTGTCGTTGAAAACGTCTGTAAAATTAGGCAACAATATGAACTATCAAAAAGTGAATAGCATGTACATTTTGTAATTGCTCCGGGGCGAAGAAGCTTATATTAGAGTGATCCCGGAACTGTCGATGTAAGCAGGCATGCCACTTCTAGGTGTTTAAATTGTCGTCACTCACAGCCAGGACTGCGAATAGCATGACTTCTTTAAGTAATGACTCACTTTCAAGACTACAATAGGCACTAATTAAAACATCCAGGTTAAAGTACTGAGATATACACGATAAAGCAGACTGGATAACCATCGTCATCATTGCTTACTTGGTAGAGCATCAGAGACGTTATTCGAAGGTTACGGATGTGGTCTCGGCCGGCGGAATGTTATAGTCTAGAGTGTTGCAAATCTTTTGCAACATAAACTTTTTTACAAAAGTTTGTCGCCTAACTCTCTGTTATTTTTCCTTAGTATTGTAATCGTTCTGAAGTAGTTTCATTGTAGAATGGTTGGCTAGAAAGGTGTATTGTCCGTAGCGCTTTCTGGAAACATGTCTCTCGTAACATAAGAGCGTGTGAGAATATGCTGTGAACCTTGCACATTTATTTTCGAAACTTTCAAGATTGCAGAACACAAGTGTCGACAAACTAATTATCATTCTTTCATAATTATGCTTGATATGTGGCATGGAATGTGCCTTCGTCTTTTGAAGAAATTTGTGACAAAAATCACTGTCGTAGATGCGTGGTTATCAATAATGTTTAAACGTCCTGAAGTGTAAGCGGGTCGTCCAGCTTAATTAGAGGCGAAAATTCAAAACTCTGATGCGTTTCGGAAGTTAACGTTACTGTATTCATGCTAATCACCTTATCCTTCTTGTAATTCAATGTACTCACATTATTCACCTGAGTAATTAAAAGCATTTAGTTCACTAAGTATTTATTGTTTTTGACTGACGAGACAAAGTACGAGCGCAGAGTTAAAGAGCATATTCAGATACAACCATCCGAAGAACTTCTGCTTGATACGTCTACAAATATGTTTTTCGCCGTTGATGCTGCGAACTATTTTTAAGACGCAACACCGCATAGCGCTTCCGCCCTATAGAAATGCGCTGGTTTGAAGCGTGCAATACAACTCTCACACGTCTTCATGAAACCTTACTCTTCTTTCAGGTAAAAATGGCAGTATTCATGCCGAAAAGCTTTTCAAAAAACTTCGATGTTGTGGTGGAAAAATATCTGGAAGCATCATGCGTGGTATGGCTGGATTAGCCTAATAAACATTACCAAAAATTCATAGAATTGCATTCAATGCGCATTTTTTACAAAGTGAACAGCAGCTACTCGTGGCCTGACAAAACCTTCATTTGGGATGTCACCGCGTTACTGCGTTTTTTTTTGTTCCTCCTCTTGACACTTTTTTTTTCAACCATATATATATGGTATACCATATATATTATATTTCAACCATATATATATGATATACCATATTACACACAGATGTCCTATGCTTTACCCTTTCTTTTCTCCTTGTGAGGCCCTGTAAGATCAGAGTCAATGCTAGGTTGTCATCAGTTGCCATACTAGCCGTAGGACAAATGACGATTGGAGGCAAGGGAATGCCGCGACGCCCTCTGCTAGAATCCTTCTGTGACGCATAAAACGACGTCATGTGGTACCAGCTGTGCGGAATGTTGGACAACCCCTGTGATTCAAGCTAATTTAGCCCACTAATTCGGCGGACTCTGAATCGTTCTTTCCTCTTCCCCCTAATCCTCGCTTTCACTACACGCAGTTCTCTACGCGGGGTGTATTCACTGATGTGAGCTATGACACAACAGTCAATTCATCCGAATCTCTCTGAACACTCCTGAATCTGTCAAATTCGTTACTTTGTGCTTTTTGTTTGTGGATCGAATATGCCGCCATCGCGGCCTCACAGCACTCGTGATGAGGCAGCGTTGCAGTTAGGCATCCCCATTTGTTTCCCGGATAAGGCCACGAACCGAGGCGCAATAGTGCCAAACCCCGTGCCTCTTACAAAACCAGCCCGTCCACCAGGTAAGCTGAGGTAAGCCTACAGTTTTGTTCGCGTATTTTAAAGACGGTAGTCTTTCTTAAGGACCTTCGACACCAAAACTTTGGTCTGTCTGTCTGTCTGTCTGTCTGTACATTTGCCTGTTTGTCTGTCTGTCTGTCTGTCTGTACATTTGCCTGTTTATCCACTCTTAACAGCATCGGGTACTTGAATTGGCCCACCCAATCCACAGCGCCCACCGATGTTGCTCAAAATTCAGTGTTCATACTTGTCCAATTGTCGATTAAAAAGTGATTATTGCGCATGTCCGGCGCACCACAACAACACGTATATCATCTGCATGTGCGTCTTTTACTGAAAAAGGCATACATAGGTAATTTTAAGGACCGTAGAGCTTATCACGCTGCGCTGACCAAGCAACGCTTGCGCGAACAGGCGTGTTTTTCCAACGCTTTGCTAAAACGAGACGGTTGGGGCACCTAACCGTTGCCTTGCGTTCTACACCTTATCACCTCTGAGACGGGCGCACAGACCTGTCTCAGAGCCACGCGCTCCGTTTTCCAAGAAAACTGCCAGATGGCGCTCATGTCTTACGTGTGACGTGACTTGATGCGCTCGTTCGCCTCCGCTGCACGTTCGAGGCACTCTAACGGAGCGCCTCCAGACTACCATTCACCAATTTTCTTGCGCAGAACATGAAATTAATGTATTGTTTACTCTCTCTACACACAAGACGTCTTTCGACGACATTTGCAGATTAAATGCAGATACGGGGCCAATGTTTTGTCATTTTATGTGTAAGATTTGCGTGTGGGAATTAAGTTGTGTTTATAATGTGTCGCTTTCTCTTATTACTGTATTTCTTTTGTTAAAGCGCATGTGGCACATAGCATGTTGTATCCACAAAGAAATCACAGCATAACCACGGAGTGTGTGGTGATGAGCGGTCACGAAGCAGTCCATGTCAATTCCGTCCACGTTTTCGTCCCTTCTGTTCGTTTGTGCTTTCGTCCGTCCCGTTCGTTCTTGCTTCCATCTGTGCCTGCGAACGTCCATGCGTCCGCTTGGGCTTCGATCCGTGCGTATGTTTTTCTTAGCGTCCGTGCCTGCGTTCGTCTGTCCGTCTGTCAGTCCATTCGTCCATCCTGCCTGTGCGTTCGTCCATCCGTACGTGCATCCGTCCATGCATCTGGCTGTGTGCCTGTCCATCCTTGCGTCTGCCCATCCCATCCGCATGTCTGCTTGTCTGTCTGTCCTTCCGTGCGTTTTTTCGTGCGTCCGTATTTCGGTCCATCCATCTAGTCAACACTCGAAGTGCCGCCATCTCTCATATTTCCTCCATATATTCATCATATAGAAGTGCCACCTATCCTAGCGGACATTCGCAAGGCTAAACGAAAGGAGGCTACCTACCACTACAACCACTACTACTACTGCTACTACTACACTCACCGCCGCGACCTCCAGCTCCCATGCAACCAAGTAGGCTGAAATAGTTGAAACTACCACTACTGCGAATCACTCCCGTTCAGTCCAGCTGGAAAATTCAATTGCCCTAATTGTTACGACCCTCGAAACCCAATCCAAGCAACTGGAATCGTTCACCTATATGCTTAACTCCCTGTAAGAGTTGCTACCACCCGCCATAAAAGAAGGAATGCGCACGCACAGGCGCCCCCTCTACTTCAAAGACCTAGATGGCGCATGAAAAGGACCTCGAAATTTTGTGGTGCAACTGCCGCAACTTTCGTCATAATCGGCCCCTCTCCAACAATATCTTCTCAGCCGCCACACCTAACCCCATTTTCCTCTTATACGGGAGACTCGGACGGTCTTTACCGTCTTGGACTACCGTGCTTATCACGCTAGGACGGGAACGCCACTTGCGTCCATTTTTGTACGCAAGCACGTTCTCGTTGAGCCACTAGAAGTACCCTCCACCCTCCTGGAATATTTAGGTGATGTGTTCTATTATCAATCATCTACTAGTGTTTCTTTGGCTCTTATGCGCTTTTACAACCCCGTGTCACATCCTCTTTCTTTCGGTGCTCTTGGCCAATTCCTGCCCTCCCTTCTATTGACCACCCGTATCCTCCTTGGGGGTGACTTTAATGATCGTCATAGGCTGTTGGGTTACCCCCAAACACACAAACCATGTCACCTTCTACACTGCCTCACCCAGGAACACCATCTCACCCTTCTTAATACTCCTCGCACCCCTACTCGAGCGGGCACTGTTGCACAGCGCTTCACTACACCCGATCTCACTTTGTCTCAGTATTCTCTTCCATTTCACTGGCAGTCGTCAGCTGAAAACCTTTTCAGTGATCACTATATTATACAAATGAACACCCCTTCGCTCCCACAATAGGTGGAAACAACGAGTCGCTTTAACTGACTGGGAAGCAACCCGTGCATAACCTTTTGTCTGACTTCTTTGAAACTTACGATGACTGGACGTCGCGGATCTCCGCAGCAGTGACATCCTGTAGTGGCCACGCTCATTTTCGACTCCCCATTCCAGACCCAGATCCTCTCTTCCTCTGTTTATGGTGACGTCATCAGCGTTTGAAACGCTCTATTCGCTCTCAGCCACATAACGTCCAACTTTCCTCCCGCATGAATGCTCTGTGGACTGATATCATCGCTTACGGCACTTCCCTCGAGCACTCTCGTTGGAACACGCTGTGTGACGGCCTTGACTCCGCACTGCACTCGTGCTCTACATAGTCTCTGTTTAGGTCTCTCTTGAGTTCCTAAGCCTGCCATTTCTTCCCACCCTAGCTAAAGCTATCACTCAAGAGCTCCATGCTAGTGCTTTTTGACAAATTAAAACTTCTGTATCTCCAACCCCCTCTCCCCGCACGCCTTCCTACCCAGATTACTGTGACAAAGCTAACCCTGACCTGGACCACCCATTAACGCTCAGGGTACTGGAAGCGGCCTTAGCCTCTCACTCTACCCGCTCAGCTCCCGGGGAGGATGAGATAACGTATACTACGCTACGTAATCACCCCGACAACGCGATAGAATTTCTCTTACACACATTTAACGAAGAAAGGAACAGCGGCACTCTTCCAAACTCTTGGACTTCCTCCCTAATTTGCATGATTGCGAAGCCGGGCAAGCCTCCATCTCTCTCTAGCCTTCGCCCTATCTCTTTGACGTCATGCGTTGGCAAGACTCTAGAGCGGATGGCCTTGACTCGACTGTCTGATTTTATTAGGGCGAAAGAGTTTTTCCCTCCTTTTTTATCGACTTCTGACGCCGTGTATGTGCGCAGGACATGTTCCTTGTTCTTTAGCACACTTTTCTTTCACCTTCTCGTAGTCTGATTCATGCTCTTGTAACCGCCGATGAGCGGAAGACATTCGAAAGCGTGAGTCATTACCACATACTCTCTCAGCTCTCCTCCCTGTCATGTGGCTCCCGCATGTATTCTTACATCCAGTCCTTTCTTTCCAATCGAGTGGCTCGCTTTAGAGTCGATGCTCATTTGTCTAGCCCACACTCCCTCACCCGCAGCACCCCTCAAGGTACCGTTTGATCTGCTACTCTATTTCATATGGCTATAACCCGCCTTGCCTCCCAACTGTCTTAAATACCTGATCTCCACCCTATCCTTTATGCAGACGACATAACTCTCTGGTGTACGTCTTAATGTACCGGCCACGTGCAGGATATTTTGCAACGTAGCCTGGACCTTATCGCTTCCTTTCTTGCTACTCATGGCTTGTCGCCTGCACCGGAGAAATCTGAGCTACTTTTTCTGAACCGCTCTGCGTGCCAGCGCTCCCACAAACCCTCATCTCCCTACATCTTTCTAGCTCTCTCATCCCCACTGTTCAGCAATGCAAAGTTCTTGGCTTCTCTTTGCACGTGACAAAGAATGCGCAGGCATCACGCTTTGAGGACTTGCCACTCGGTGACTCACCTCCTGCGACGCGTTGTCACTCGGCAGTCAGGGCTCCACGAGGCTCATGCGTGCCGGGTTGCACATGCACTCGCCCTTAACAAGTTTTTGCACTTTTTGCCGTTCGTTCAATTCACGCAAATGCAACTTAACATACTCAAAATAGCTCTATTAGGCTATTTTGAGTATGTTAAGTATGTTAAGCGATACCCGCTTGGGCCAATGGCTATTGGCCCAAGCGGGTATCGCTCACATTTCCGTTTCCGTTCCCACGTTGCCTTCTGCCGCTAGCACCCCTGCTTCTAATCTTCGCATCCCTCCTCTCCCATTCATTAAGTCTCCCGTTCTTCACACCAGCCGGCATCATGCGGCAGCACAACATCATTCCCCTCCTCTCTGTGCACAGGAAGTTGCCTACACGGATGCCATATACATGGCTCCTCGGGGCTCGTGTGGCTACGTTATCCACCATCCACACCTTTCGGCACCTGACACGCACACCAGCGGCCCATACTTGCACCCGCCAAATGTACTTTCACTCGAGTTCCTTTCCATGGTGCATGCCATGTAGTCATTTTCCTCCCTCCCTTCTCACCAAGAGTACACGATTTACTCTGAATCTCACGCCGCCATCCGTCACATACAGAACAACACGTTGCCTTCTGCCCTTCAACAGGATGTCGAGCGAGTGGTCTCTGTTCTTCAACTTTCCACTGTTTTCCTCCGCTGGGTTCCTGGGCTTTCAGGTATTAACGGAAATGGGCTAACTCATCAGCTTGCTCGCAATATATTGCATCGGGCACCGTTCATTCCCTGGCCCACAACTTCGGAAGACAGTGAGAGCTCCGCGAGAAATGATGGGCAGATCTCCTTGCGTCACAAAATTAAGGAGGTGTATTTCCAGCTCCGGCTCGACAAGTGTCTCTACCCTCCCTCTCATCCATCACTCACTACGCTCGAGGCTCGAACTTACAGCACATCCAAATGAATTGCCTGATAACCCCCTCTCGCCTTTTCCTTTATGAATATAGGTATAACCCCTGCTGTTCCAATCGCCCCTCCCCATTTGGCGACCCGTCACACTGCCTGTTTTACTGCCCAGCTGCTCAGCAGTCCAGCTATTACCCTCCCCTATCCTTTTCCATCACCTCCTGGCTCGACTGGATCGGCGCCGAAGGGGAAGAACAGCGCCGACTGGTCGCACAGGTGGTCGAAATGCTCAGCCTGTAAATTGTGGCTGAATAAAAGTCTACTACTACTACTACTACTACTACTACCACTACTACTACTACTACTACTAATACTACTACTACTACTACTACTAATACTACCAGTACTACTACTAATACTACTACTACTACTACTACTACGACTACATCCATCGCTGGCGCACTACTCATGGATTAAGGAGCTTTGCCCCTAAAAAATTGTATATTTGCAACAAACTACAGGTGCAGAGGCTTCTGTCAAGCGTATGAAACGCCTCTTCCTTTTTTATCCTTTTTCTTGCATTCCAAATAAAGTACTACGATTACTACCACCACCCCCACTACTACTACTACTACTACTACTCCTAATGCAAGGTGCTGTCCCACGGATGTATACACAACTGAACCAAAATTGATGTTTTTATAATTTCTGTCGTAAGGCACCACATTAGGCGTTCTCTTCCTTATTACCGCGAATCACATGCGTAGGCAAGACGATGGGCCAGAGCAGAGAATGACTGGATTGGTGGGCGGTGAACGGCTAGATTGGACGCATCTGGCTGGCCTTCATAAAATACAGGTGGCACTGCTCCGACAGTCCTGGGAAATTATCTCATATAAGCAGCTTCGCCGTTAAAAATCATAAAATATAGATGGTCTACGTTTTACTGAACAGGGCATGTTCTTGCACATTGTGCCAGATGCTTGCAACGAATATAGCTTATTGTGCGGCATTAAGATTAAGTATTCGCAACACATGTGATTTCCTTTTATTTATTTCACCTAAGTATTGTTCTGAGTGTCACAAAAAGTTGCTTTTATATGAGACAGACGCATATCGCACTACCTTGTAACCATGTCGCATCTTATGTACACGATATAACTCCTCGAAAAAAATGTATGGAAGCTCTAAGCCAGGGTCAGTTTTAGGTGTGAAACATGCATGAAACGATGTACTTGAAAAGACTACAGGAAACGCCGTTGCAGCAGTTTGAAGTTAGCAGAAGAGCAAGTCAGCAGCTGTCGTGCAGTATGTGAATATGATACAAATTAGACGACTGACTGAAATTAACCCCTTAGATAGCCCACGCCTGCTATGTATTCATACTTTGGTGTACGGCGTGTGTTTGGAAAGTTTCTACTAAGTTATCGGTACACTTTCATGGAGGCAAAGTAGCTTTATCGATGTGTTTTCTTTTATAGGTCAAATCTCACAATAGTAAAGATGTCAGACAGCTGTGGGGTAGCCTAAACAATGTAAGAAAAATAAGCTATAATTCACTTTTTGTTTGAGTTAGTTTTGTGCACTGATCCGCGATTCTCACTCTACATCACCTGTGCTTTGAGCCCGCATACTTGGCGCGATATACATTGTTGCGACCACAGAAAATGTTTCACTCTTTTCGATTGTCAGTATAAACAATGCCAGTGCGGCCAGTGCGATGCACATACAATCTTTTATTGCGCGAAGTCTCACAATATTCCAGCTGTATGTTTTTACATATGCGGTAATTTATTCCTGGACAATGATAACACACGTACAGCTGTGTGCATATGTTACCTCTTTTACAAAACTTTCAAGGTTCTGGTTGTGAACTGACTCGTTATTTTCTCCTATAAACTCCAATCGGCCTTTTTGTGCTGATCACGTATACATGTAAAAACATGGGAAGGACATTTGGCAGCAGGAAGAAACATTACGCGAAGTCATGACGCTGCTCAGGTACGCTTTTACACAAATATTGTTTTTCACTGTATAATTTCAAGGTCATGTTTGCGCTGCAAGTTTTATATTTTCAACGAATAGTTATTTTATTTATTTAATTATTTATTTAATGCATACTGCAGACCTTCACAAGTCCAAGCAGGTGGGCACGGCACATGTACCAAGTACATGTTAGGCACTCAAGTCCCGTAGAAAAGGAAAAAGGAAAGAATTCAACATACAAGTACAGGTTTACACACCCAACACACTGTTTACACACAGTAAATCAACCAAAGTGAATCTTTAAACAGAGTCTTTTAGAAGGTTCCATTCTTCCACTGTTCGTGGAAAAAAAGAAAATTTAAATGCATCTGTCCGTGCAAAATAAGGTGTTAGGGTTCCGGGGTGATGGTGTCTCGTATGCCTCGTCGATATGGGTGTCAGGTACTGTGTAGGGACAAGTGCTGTTTGTCTTTGAAGAACTTGGGAAAGAAAATTAAGCCTAAATGTCTTCCGTCGTGACTCAAGGAGTTCAATGCCATTAGCTCTAATTAACTCAGAAGGCGAATCAGTGTGACGAAACTTAGAGTATATATACCTTACAGCTTTTCTTTGGATTCTTTCTAGTTTATTGACGTTTTTTTGTGTGAACGGGTCCCATATTATGCATGCATATTCTTACTTTGGTCGGATTATTGATTGGTAGGTCAGAAGTTTGACATCAGGAAGAGCGCTTTTTAATTTGTGTCGTAAGAAAGACAGTTTACAGAAGGCGGAAGCGGAGATATTGTCAATATGTTGATTCCAAGATAAATTACTTGTGAGTGTTACTCCTAAATATTTGAACTCAAAAACTTGCTGTAGAGATGACTCATTTAATGCATAAGTATACTGAAGTGGATTTTTCTTGCGGGTTATACGCATGCATACAGTTTATCTAAGTTCAAAGCCATCCCTCAGCGATTGCACCATTAAAAAACATCAAACAAACTGTGATTAGGGTCATGTTCATTTTCCGGGCAAGTAATTTCATTATGCAAGACACAATCGTCTGCGAACAGACGAATTTGCACAGATGAACATACTACACTTACAATGTCATTTATATACAGCAGGAAAAATAGGGGTCCCATGACAATCCCCTGCGGTACTCCAGAGGCGACAGGAAGACAACCCGATCGCTGATCCCCAATTTCTACGTACTGAACTCGGTTTTCAAATAATTAATAACCCAGAAAACTAAGATGCGAGGAAGATCAATATTGTTCAATTTTAGTATTAGTCTGTCATGAGGAACCCTGTCAAACGCTTTACTTAAATCCAAGAATATCGCATCAGTTTGACCGTTCTTATCTAGAGTATATGCAAAGGAATGAGATATAGTGTGCAGTTGAGTCACAAATGAAAACCCTTTTATGAAACCATATTGAGAATCAGTTAAGACAGCACTTTTTTCAAGATATTCGGTGATATGATGCGCGATTATATGCTCAATTGATCTACAGCAGGCTGATGTTGAGGATATTGGACGATAATTTTCAAAAAGCAAGCGGTTACCTTTTTTAAATACCGGTGCAACTCGGGCTGCCTTCCAGTCACCAGGGAGCTTTGAAGATATCAAAAATACACGGAGTATAATCACAAGTTATTTTGCTATCACTTCAGCATATCGGCAAAGAAAGGTGTTTGGAATATTATCAGGACCGCTTGATTTCTTAGTTTTCAGTTTTAAGAGCATGGAAAATACACCCAGGTACGAAGCAAAGTCAGCCTGTGTCGTGCGAAACGATGGAACATCAGATGGATATACACTTGGGCTAGTAAACACGCTATGGAAATATATATTGAAATGCTCAGCTATAGTCTCTTTGTCCGTAACAATAGATTCATTTACTAACATTTCGGATACAGGCTTTTTTTTTATCCGTCAAGTGGTACCAAAATTTTTCAGGGTCACTTTTTATGAAGTTTGGGAAGTTTGGGTTATTCATTACACTAAACGTTGGACAGGTCCATAAATGACGTTAGGTGAAGGGAGCACCAGGAAATATTAGACTGTTTAGACGCAGTCACATATTTTCCGTATAGGCGAAGCAATGAATGCGATGGCATCAAAGTGGAGTGCCACAAGAAGCACAAGCTCATTAAAACATGCAGCGCCCAGCTCAGGGGCAAATAACGCACAGAAAGAAGAAACACACGATGAGCGCGAACTGATGACGTTCCACCTCAATCAACGCGCTGCACAAATTTAAAGAACGCACGAAATATGCGCACAAGTATAGGTATTACGACGAAGGAACGCGTTTATTTATCCTATGAATTGATTGCAAGAGGTACAGCTGAGAGCTGAAAATTGGAGACCGAGCTGCTCACAAGCCAGTATAACTTCGACTTCGTCCTCTTCATACAACCATCAAGGATGTTTCATTTTCCTGTTCGCAGACGGGGCCCACTGGGTGTGTCAATAGGAAGGTTGTCAGTGATACGGCTTGAGGCGCGCGACGTGTGTCAGCTGTGTCTTCCTAGAGTGCCGACCAGTGCTTGTGATGCTGTAAATGACGTATGTAACGTCACTGAGGTGGTCAAGAACTACAAATGGTCTGGAGTAGCAGGCCAGGAACGATTGGCACAAGCCATGCTTGTGGACAGCCGTCCACAACCGCAAATGGCCACCCTTTCGTGTGAGAAACGGAGGGATGGTGGGCGTCGTACCGGGTTTTGGAGCACTGTTGAGATGGAATGTTTCGGAGACATGCGACGCCATTGGGTTCTTCAGCCTGGCATAGTGACTCGTCGACCGATGTTTTCTCCGCACTTAAAATACAGGGTGCTTCAACGGATGGGAATAAACAAAAAATGGATGATAATCTGGATGCAGCAGCCAGAACAGAAAACAGACCATCACTACACAGCGATCATCAGATCACTCAACAGCCGACGAATGTTCACGCAGCTATCAGTATAGCACCTGTATTGCTTGTACGCGACGTTTTTTTTTTTCCGCACAGAAGCACGGAAAACTATTGAGTATTGTATATCCAAGCCATGCTGCAGTCTTCTTCGCGGTAACGACCACCCGACATTACAATGACGCCGTCATGCTTCGCTCAGTATTGCTATTCAGTACTTCATAAGGTAACAAGCTACACGGAAATTGGTTGCCGCCAGCATGTATCTGAACTTACACACTAATTAGATTCAATAAACTTGTGAAGTAATCCTACTAATAGTAAAAAAATGGCTCAAAATATTGAGGAAGAATATAAATGAAGTGAAATGACAAAGACAAGCACTGCGTCCGCTCAACGCCTATACCTACAAAATACAAAATGCGTTCGCGCGAAATTCTTTTTGATCATAATTGTACAGGTGGGGAGGAATAAAACGAATACAGCGAGGCGTGCAGATTTCTACGATCTCGTACTATGGTGCCAATAACAGGCGGTTAGAATGGAACTTGATAGCATCGTTTTCATTTTAATGGGCTTTTACCACCGTCCAGAGTACAACTGGCGGAAAAGAAATGCGGCAATTAACAATGTGTAAAAAAGCACTGCATGAGCTTATTTCCACCCAGATAAGTGGGCAAGCTCAGCGTATTCAGGGGGTCGTAAGTTACGACATCTGATAACCAAATTGCCTTGCCAGTTCAACCACATGAATACTACTGTCCAACTTTCTCCAGGAAATAGATTTGTATTACAGGTAAATATAACGCTATATAGATTCTTGCTGTCAGTGCAGCAACATATTCATGGATCCTTGAGCTAGCGCAAGTACAAAATTGAGGCACTTTCAATTGCTCGTTAAGTAAATATACATGTGTTTATTCGACCATTCCGGCAGTGCATGTCCTAGTAAAAATTACATAACCATGCTTGAATCACAACGCACCATTGTGAATTGTTATTCAATTAAATAGAGCATGCCAGTGCAAAGCTTCCGCTCACGTAGAGAACATTCAAACTATAACTATTGTAGTGGATATTTTAGCATACTTCGCTCCACGCACAATGTGATATAACTACCTGCTAGCTGGAAGCCTTATGCTGCTAAAACACGCGCTATGTATAAAATTCAGATTGTTTTGGTGCTAAAAAAAGACCAGCAGAAAACAAGGCATCATTTTACAATTTCTTCAGGATGGCATACACTTCCAGATTTATGCTAGTGGCATCTAGTGCCCTGCTTGCACTTATTTTCCCTGCAGTACAAAAACGGGATTCCTGCATTGGTAGTTCGATTGGATTTCCTATGTTGGCAAGTGCAGTACGGCCGGAGCTGAAGAGACAAATTGCTGTCACCAATGACAGCACCGTGTACAAGCGTGGGTACGCAAATACTCAGGCAATGTGTCATCGTACAACTCGGAAGCATTCTTTACAAGGTTTGCTCAACGTTTTGAATCATCCTACAACCTTAAACTCTAATGCAGTATATTGTAACGCAAGCATAATCATTAATTTTAAACAGCCGCTAACAAAACACATATCCTATCTTCCTTCTTTTAATACGCCTGCGATGGAGCACCAGTGTACTATGATATATGACAGTGTAAAAGAGCAAAAGCGTTTTTTTTTTTGCCATGACGCTTTCTAAACTCTGTTCACAAACTGCCACTTTCCAGCAGTTGCCACTTTCCTGGCAGTGATGCAAGTGTTGGGGTTTGATGTCCGCGAATCATGATAGCAGAATGCAACACGCCGTAGTGTAGGACATGAGAAACATCGATCTCCTGGGGTGCCTTGACGTGTACCTTATCGAAGAACGACACGCCTCTAGCGTTTACTTCCAGTGCAAAATTCATAAATTACCCTTCGTTTGACTACATGACTATGAATATCAGTAATGAATTTCCTCATGTCTGTACAAAACGTTCCTCCTAATTTATGTGTAAATATTTATTGAAAACTACTTTTACATGTTCATTAAGTCGGTTTAACTAAGGAAATGCCCGCGCAAGCCAATATTCATTAAACAAACTGTAGTACCGCGAACTTCCGCAAATTTTCCGCGGACTTTCCGCAAATAACAGCGACTGATGTTATGAGAGCACAGGGGCCGATTCTGGAATCGTAGTTGTCAGCCGCTGCCGGTGTTCATAGTTACTATAGCGCAAAATAAGAGATAAAACTAAATAAATGAAGAACACCGAGGACAGAATCACAATTAAACCTGGGTCCCACGCGTGGCAGCTCAGTACTCTACCACTAACAAACACCGTTTTTTATTAGAATGATCAAATAGGAAAGATTGACGCCATCATGGTGGCGCCAGCTACTCGTTATCTATTAGTAGGCAAGGTATGCCGTAAAATCAACAAGGGCACAGAATGTGAGTCTGTACTACATATGATGTGAAAGTACACGTTTATGAAAGCTCACAGGTCAGTTCACATACAGTTATTAGGTTCATATGTTCCACACACAAGGCCAGTTCTTCTCACGTGACAGTTCATATTCGGCTAATGGATATATACGTACACAATTTACACATACAAGGTCAGTTCCCCCTGAGACCGAGAAATTGCACATACTAAACACACTATATAAATATTACATAATTCCTTTTGCATGAAGACCACAATGCGTACGGTAGGCCAATATTTTTATGAAATATTTGACTCCTTAAGAAACATCTTGAAGGCAAAAAGAACTCTTTTCCGAAGACCTGCAGTTGACCATGGATGTAGCATTTTCATCACTGTGAAGGGCCTCCTATCTGAAAGTTGCAAACTTCCTCGTAATACTTGTCTTTGTGTTTCATACTTGGGGCACTCAAGAAGCAGGTGAGGTACACCTTCGTTAGGGTGGCCGCAGAAGCACTCTGTACTAGGCACACACTTTATCGTGCGTAGGAAGTGTCGCGTAAATGATGTACTACGCCGTAGGTGGTAGACCAATGTTTCAAATCTTCTATTTTTTCTTAACTTTGATGGGATGCTTAATTTCATGCAAGGGTCTATAGGGTAAAAGTCTTAACTTTTAAACTTTTTGTCAAACTATTTGTGTTTGGTTATGCTAAATTAAGGTTAGCTGTCTGAGAAAGAAACGCATTTCAGTTTGTGAAATTTGCAGAACAAATCTGCCTTCGTCATTTTGTGCCCTATAGGCTGTAGCGTGCGCTGCATAGTTTTCTGTAATTTCGCAGTACGTGGAATCTGTTAAAACTCGACTACGTAGTTTCATTTTGCTTGCTTTTGCGTGTTCTTTTAAGGTCTTATATAAGAGAGAAGCGTTCTGAAACAGGTTTTTATCGCTCTGCAGCGACGCTTGAGTTAGCTTCGAATGACTAAATGTGACCAATTTTTGTGCCTTCTTTTTTCAATGTTATAAAGCGTAGCGCAGATAGAATTGCAAACATTTCCGCAGCAGTAGAAGACGTCACTTTGCATATTTTAAATGTTTGCTTTATTGCCAAGTATGGTATGACAAAAGCTGAAAGGAGGAGCTTACATTGCAAGAACCATTTGTATACACGTGAATGTACTGCGGATATAGAGAATAAATCTTAAATAGTGCCAGCTGCTGCGCTACTGTCAAGAACATGTATATTTTAGATATTATTCCCTCGACCTTCAACTATGTTTTCCGCCGCGGCAGTGTCCAAGAAAAAAAAATTACTATCTACTATGTTTACCTTGTAGCTAGGTAGTAAAGGTGAAGGTTCCTGCGCAATTTTGTGTAGCTTACATTAATTTCTCTCTGTAAATGCGAGGTTCAGTGAATGTGACTCGTGCTGAGTTGTAAAAGCTAAAATATGGTGACAAGTTTCGACTGTTCGTATCACGGAGGATGGCGAATGACGAGTTTCGGCAATCACAAGAAAACACGATGTTGCCTGCGGGACTCCCATGCATACCCTTAACCCCCTTACCAGTAATCTCTGAAGGCACTCCTCTGTATATTTCGAGAAACCCTGGAGAATCAGTGCTGAATGTGCAATCTTTTGCTTTAATACTGCGACTTGCACTTGCAGTAGTGAAGAGACTGATCGCCCCCATGTTGTGCTAGCTATTCGACGTAGTACGTTTATACCTATGTTGGCACCTTTATCGAGAGCGCGGATGTGCGATGCCACGACAGCTGTCTATCAAGGGTAACGCCAAGAAATTTGTGTTCTTTCACCAATATCAACGTATGTTTATCCGGTGTGAGTTTGAAGTTGTTCATACTGTCCGAATTTCAGAAGAGGAAGTTACGTCTAGTTCGCTCTAACAGTTGAAAGAGTGTACGGAGAGGAAATGTTGTGGGTCAGTAAAACAAAAAGAGAGGCAGAGACCACCTAATCCCCATCTGGCACACTGGGATATGGCTCAACTGTGGCACAAGTTAAGGCTTGTGGTGGGAGGCGAACAAACTTGGTACAAGAAAGCTTATTCTGGACCGTCCTCGACGCGTTGGGGGGCGCAGGCAAGTCAAGTTGCAAGACGCCGGCTGAGCCGTCAATTACAGCGAAGTGGTCAGACAAAAAATCGAGTCCGAGGACGACGTCATAAGGAACAATGAGTGAGAACATGAAACAGAACAGACTACTGGCGGACGGCGAACCTTACACGTGTGGTGTACATTCCAAGCACAGCCACAATCGCTCCACTAGCGACATGTACAAACATTGGCTCAGGTGGCGTAAGGACCCCACTTAAGCGTGCACGGAGGTCAGAGCTCAGAATTGAAATATGTGCGCCGGTGTGATAACAGGAAGGCCATTCACTTCTACGTCGAGCAGATTCTGGTCCGTAGTCGAGGTCAGGGGAGGGTTTTCAGGTCAGGAGTTCAACGCATCGTCACCTCCGGGAGCTTCATTGCTCCGTTTTCCGAGAAAGGGTTTCCAGTAGAGCGAGGTGACGAATAACGATGGTGCTGAGGTGACCGGGAGAGATGATCACGCGGGGACGGTGAACGGCTGCAACGGCGGACTGATGTCGCAGGAGCGCCATTGTATGGTCTATCGTCACGAGAGTCATACTGCAGGGGTCGGTGGTTGTTGTCACGGCGATAGCCAGAAAACGAGCGAGGTGGATAGGTGCGAGAATGACAGTAGCAGGAGATGTGTCCTACATCATGGTAATAAAAACAGATTGGCCTGTCGTCCGGCGTTTTCCACTGAGCAGGATCACTATAGCGGCGGAATCTTTCCGGTGCAGGAGACGGCATTTGGTACTAACCCTAAGATCCGTCAACAAACATAAGGCTTGCAGTCCGAGATTTGCCAGCTCCTTCCTCCAGCCTCTGGATCAACGAGATCGTTGGTCGATCTTCTGATGGGCGGGTCAGGAAAGATGGTGGAGACGCTGCCTCGATTTCTCCACGCACAATGCGAGCTACGCTTTTGTTGGTAGGTGCTTGAATATATGACGGCTGAAGGTCCTCGCAAGATGAAGTAGCGGCTGTGTTCGGAAGTTGCAAGAAATCACTGTTGACTCGTCAACTCTTCATGTCTTCAAATCGGCGGCATTCTTTAATAATATCGTCAAACGTCGAACAATCCTTAGACACGGGCCCCGCCGCGGTGGTCTAGTGGCTAAGGTACTCGGCTGCTGACCCGCTGGTCGCGGGTTCGAACCCCGGCTGCGGCGGCTGCATTTCCGATGGAGGCGGAAATGTTGTAGGCCCGTGTGCTCAGATTTGGGTGCACGTTAAAGAACCCCAGGTGGTCAAAATTTCCGGAGCCCTCCACTACGGCGTCTCTCATAATCATATGGTGGTTTTGGGACGTTAAACCCTACAAATCAATCATCCTTAGACACGGGTAAGTTGAAATCATCATCCGCGATGCCTTTGAGCTAATGGGTTACTTTATCTTCCTCGGTCATGTTCGCGTCGACACGACGGTAAAGGGCAAGAACGTCATGGATGTAGGTGACATAAGATTTGTTCGTAGTTTGTGCCCGGCATGAGAGTTCTTTAGAAGCGGCCCACTGGCGTCCAATGGCTTTGCCAAACAGATGGCTTTGCCAAACGAAGCTTGTGTTTGCAAGCATCCCAGCTGTTTATGCCAGCTTCATGAGCCTCGAACTACGTGCCTGCTGTGCCACAGAGATAGAAGCCAACGTTGCTGAGGATCATGGTAGGGTCCCACCGGTAGACCGCTGCAAACCGCTCGAACTTCGAAATCCCGTCATCAACGTCAACGTGGTCGGCGCCGCAGAAGTTGCCAGGGTCACGCTATTGCGTCAATACGACGGGCTGTACAGGCTGTGCCGTAGTCGCGGCTAAAACAGGAGCGGTAGAGATGGTTTCTGTTGACATGGTCGGGCAGTCGAGAACACGTCCGTTGGAAAGTTCCATCTTGCGTAGTACCTGGCACCACCACCAAAATGTTGCGAATGTATTTACTACTTTAGAGCAGAAAAATAGAACACCAGTCAGGATGGCAGCCGTTGTGTATTTTTCGAACACCAAACACATCGTCGTCCTCTCCGCACCACCCTGCATAGATGTAGCCGTAGCTAGACGCAACCCCGTAACAATATGTCGTCCAGTGAAAGGTCGTACCACTGTTTTTGCGTACGAGAGACTCATGCCTCTGTTCGGACATTTGTTGACTACCTCACGACTACGTTGTAGCACTGCGTCTAGTGAATACCTCAATCCGCTTGGTAACTTTTCCGGTAACGGCACCATCGCACAGTTGAAGAAGAGTAGGCTTAAAACACTCCCTTGTAGTACGCCGTGTGAGACAAAATGATAATTACTTTGTCCTTCAGTTGTTAACATGTATATTTTCCTATTGCTCAAAAAGTTTGAAAGTCATCGCAGTGACCGACCACGCAGTCTAAGTTCTAACATCCCCGCCAGCACGTGAATGTGACTAACTGAGTCGAATTCTCTCTTAATATCTAGAAATACCGCCATTGTGATGTTTCCTTTATTTAATGAAATCAACACCTGTGCGTCAAACTCCGTTGCAAACTCCCTTTATGCAGCCTTCATACTCGCGTTAACAATGTGTTAACTGTTTCAAAACAGTTCAAAAACGACCTGGTGTCAGGCAATTCAATTAGCCTAATTAGTAGGACATCAAATGCTCTAACGCATTAAAAGTAGCCTCGAGCATAATTCGCTATTGTCGTCAGCCACATCATCAAAAAATACACATCATGCATTACAATTTAGTGTGAAGCTGGTACTGCGCTTTTCAATAGAATGCCCAAAAACGGCCTAGTGGACTCAGCAGCAGGCTCAACCATGGCCGGCATGGTATCTAAAAGAGATGCTGCAATGAGGAGCTCACCATCAAGGTCAGTGACCATAAATACAAAATTGGCCCTTCCAGGGTATTGTGCTGCGTCAACGAACGTCACTAGTGCAAGAGTGGCAGCAACGGAACTGAAGAGTGACCGAGTCCTAGAAACCCGGCGGGCTACATTCCATTGTTTGTGACCGTTTCTACGAGCTTGTATCACCGTAACTTTCTCCCTCACTTTAGCAGGGTGTTGCACCTCATCGTCTGCTATTAAAGTGGGCACAAAGCTCAAGAACTCTATGGTGCGCCTGCCAGCCTTGGAAGAGGACAGTCTTGTAGCTCGAGTTGTATTTGCGCTTCTGGAGTCTTGTTAAATGTATTAAGCATACCAAGAGCCTTGAGTTATCCCTGATAAGTGTTGTTTGCAATGCTTGAGGCGTTCCTAACGCATTTTCTAATAATAGCATCTAATTTCACTTTTTATGTTTGCTATCTGAGTACTGTCGCAAAGTTATTTATGTGACTCATAAGAACTGCATTCAAAAGCCTCATGAGGTTGGCCTCACGAAGCCCTCCATGCCCAATAAATTGCCGTAGTATGATACCGGTGTCACACGGGCACTTTTAATCACGATCAGGTCAATCCGTATCGTTCTTCTTGATCGCGATAAATTTTATAGCAGCTGCTATACGGCCCGAGCTAATCCGCTTCGAGCTTGAGTCAGAATAAATGCACCTGGTTGCACTTGCGTGTCATAAAACATTTTATTGACAAAACTCAGTGTATAATTTTCCAAAAGAGCATCATGTATTCGTGCGAGAATCAGCTCGACCGTCAAAAATTTTGCGGGCCACTACAAAATTGCTTTCATATATCCATCACTCAATAGAGTTTTCCTTGCACTTAACTGTATTGCTGCATGAGATTCTTGCCATTTGCTTTTATTCCTGACAGCCCCTGATCGTAGCCGTGCAGTCGCAGCGAAGCGTCAATCACATTGTACGTGTCATCGTTTCAGTTCTGGCACCTCAAGTCTCCTAGGTGCTCCTGCCATTGGTCAATTACTCTAAAGGTCTCTTCATTCGATCACGAAGTGCACGTAAGCTGCGACTATAGTTCACTATAGCTGCGACACAGTCGAAAAGCTGGCGACACTAATAATTGATTTGCTTCGAGGCGCTCTAGCTGCTCCAACGGTGCGAGAGTTGAACTTGTCTTCTGCTTATCATCTGCTTCTCCCCCAGCTACATGTGGCCAATTCGAATCTTAAAATATGTTATATTACAAATATTTTTCCAATTAAAACAGCTTAAACTGTTTTTCAAAAGACTACCAGCTTTGCAAATCTGTTTACATAAGTATGCTTGATTTCCTTGTTTCTTTTGCTTCCAACAAGCTCGGCCATTCGGTGCAAACGACACCAAATTGCGACATCTCAGCCTGATCGCGATGCGCGGAATTCGATAGTCTTGATCTTGATCGGGCCTGATCGCGATTAAAATCGTCCGTGTAACTGCACCTAATGTGCATCGTGGTTGATCCGGATTGGCACTAATCGCGAATAAAAATGCCTGTACGACACCGGTATAAGCTTGAGCATGCTCTCCCCATTCACCGTGATCCTGGTGAACGTATGAGAGATGCTACCATCCTCTTCTCCAGAAATGTCTAATATTTTGACTTTGTTGACTTGGGGGATAGCCTGCCCTGACCGTGTCCAAATTTCTATCCTTATCTCTTTCGGTGGAACTTGGATGGTGGTGGGATGAGGGTGAATTCGCTTCGTGGGTTCTCATGGTGCGGCGGGCCTGAGAAGTACTGCGGCGACTGCACGCTAGTCGGTCAGGGGAAAAAATGGCAGATCCCACGTAAATTAGGAATCGATGATATGTGAAGCACGAATGAAAAAGGTTGATATATTACTTTGAAGTCAGCACAACGTTGCGAGCTGGATGTAAATTTTGCCATACCTTTCGTCTGACGACTATTATGTTTGGACGTGTCATTTACCTTTTTCTTCTATTCACGTCACCTGATGCCAAAGTTGGTATATGTAGACCTCGCGAAACAGCCGTGAGCGCGCTATGAGCGTAGCATGTAGTCATGTTTTACATGACACGCATATTATGATTATCATGTTTGGACCTGTCATTTACATTCATCGTCCATTCACGTCACGTAATACCAAATTTGGTATATGTGGAACTAGTGAAATGGCCACGACCACGCTATTAGCGTGGCATGTAGTCATGTTGTTACGCGACTAGCATCTCGTGATTATCATGTTTGCACCAGTTACATACTTTTTTCATCCATTCAACTCCCATAATACTAAATTTGGTATAAGCGGAGCTAGCGAATTCACAGTGAGCGCATCCTGAGTACGGCGTGTATTCATGTTGTTACAAGACACGCGTATCACGATTTGCATGTTAGAATTTGTCGCTTGTGTTCGCCATGCAGTCATGTCAATTCATACCAGTTTTGCAACATGTGATGTGAACGAAACCGTCGCAAAAGCAGCAAGGTGTAAATAATTACATTCATGACATACACGTCATGATTTTCATGTTAAGACTAGTCATTTATGTTCGTCATGCAGTCATGTTATGCCATACAAATTTTGGTAAAATTCATAGGCTGCTAGATAGATAGATTCATAGATGCGCTCTAAGTCGCCGAAGTTTGCTCAAAAATGCTTCGCAAACGTTAGAAGAAGTACTTCAGCAGGAGGCGCCATGACTGGTCATACCAACTGCCCTACTTCTTCACGGGCAATGTCCGTCCGAGTACCCACTTGAGGCCGTGACACTTCGCCAAGCTTTTGCAGCTCCTCCCTAACGATTTCGCGGACTAGCTCAGTGAGGCCCCTGACGCGCGTGAGATCAGGTTTTGTCAAGGCGTTGAGAGACATACAAGGTTGTTCGGCCGCTAATACTGTGCATATCAGTGTCTTGGCATTTGATCAACTGTTCCAGTTCCATGGAGAAGTTTAAGAAATGCTACTTTGAATCGTGCTTTTTGCTTGATGTTCGCGCTACAAGTTTTGAGCTGCTTGCCTTTCTTCGCGTGACATTGCAATTACGTGCTGTACCATTAATTCGTTCGCCTCTTTTGCAAAATAACACAAATAAATGCTCAAATACCTCCGTAACGACGCGTTTTATTTTCGTGTTATACCAATATCTAAAAAGAAAGATTACTCAAGTTTTATTTCTTTTCAGGAACTGGCGAGAAGTCTAAAACAAAGCGAAGTCTTTCTCCTTCTGGAAGCCCCGGAAGAAAAAGCATGAGGCTTTAAAAAATTTTCTATGCAGTGTATCGGAAGACTTCACAATAAAGGTAAATAAATGACGTTGGCAGGCATTTTTACTATCATATTTGCATATTGTTGTTACACTGATTGATGAATTATTCTGCAACACAATAACAATTTTTCCGCCAGTATTTTTTGAGTGTGCAGATGGTTCCCGCTGTGTTTTAGAAATTCCTAATGATACAACTTCGCACATAACTGAACGTATTCTCCCGACTTATCTATAAACAGCGGCTACCCCCTGGTCTTTCCAGAGAGGAAGGTACAGTGTTGTGCCTTCTGCGTCAGGACGTAGCCTTCCCCAAATCTTCCTCATTTAAGATTGGGATGGCTGACAGTGCGGAGTGGAATAACTGTGCCATCAACGAGGCTTTTCAAGACCTTTACTGCCCGGAATATGCAGAAGAGGGGCTTCACCTCTACACTGATTGAACTGGACGAAAATGCTTGTCTAGAAAGTATTGGGACCATGGCGATGTCCATCCCAGTTTTGTAAGGCAACGCAGAACTGCGGCGGTATTTCCGGGACACCGGTCTGGTACATCGTTTTTGATGTGAAACTGTTACGCTTCGTATTAGTCAGTGCGTTTTCTCCCCTCCTGTATAACTTTTAGCACAAAAAACTGTTATGAGATCAAAACTCGGGTCACGCGCGGTGCCGGAATTGTCTGCCGCCACCGATATCTGTAACCACTTTTGCGAAATCAGAAAGAAAGCCTAGTACACAGTACCAAACACACAGTGGAGCTCAAACTCGGGTCCGCTGCGTGCCAGCCCATTATTCTACCACTAAGCTACGCCGGTGCTTGGGACTTCTTCACACACTTACCTTGTGTTATTATGAGTATTAAAGCGCACTAAAATATAGAATAGTTAAACGAACGTAAACAAAACGTAGTACACTTCGCTTTTGTAGAATTTTGCTTTTTTTGCCAGTTATCATCAATGTCTGTTTAATGCGACCAGAAAGAATCTGGAGCCATAGCCTAGACATTTCTTCTTTTAAACAATGACATTCAGCGCTTGACATTCAGTGCTTAGTTCTGAAAGAAAAAATTGTATTGTAGAAGCTATGTAAAAGCTATGTAGAAGCCTGTACAGAATGATGAAATCAGGTGCAGCTGAATACAATGGTAAGCACGCTGGGAGTTTTGGCGAAAAGTAACAACCAATAAATGCGTCATATCGGAAAGTACGAAAGCAATCGCTCATAGCATAATAATATATCTAAGGTATAACGTGACACAAACAAAACAGCTCTGCTTTGTTATCGGCAGTCAGTGTACCTGTCAAAACAGTCTCTGTTGATCTATCTATACAACACATGCCAACAGTTCTGAGTTTGCAATAAGCATTATAAAACTATATATGTATTGTGCAAAGTAGTGCAAAATTACTTTTATATTAGAGGTGTGGCGAGGCACAAATGCAAACTTGAGAGCATATCTAATAATACTACCATTATTGAGTACACCTACACCAGTACTGTTAATAAATGCATATTGGCTTTTGAAAGCAGGTAATCTGCAATAGTTGAGCTACCGTATGACAGCACAATTTCACGATTGCCGAGCAATGCGCACACATGCTTCCTGCTGCCTGGATTTCTTTTTGTTACTTAAGCCAACATGTATTTTTTATCCCGTTTAGTTTCAGTACACTTAGCACAAAACCTGGACACACTTTGGTATATAGGTTCGCAAGTAAACGTTTGACTCACACGGGCACGCCACATGCGCCAGCATTGGGCTTCCACGATAAAAAAAAACAAATTGAACAAGCTTGCCGAGACGTTGAGATACTCAAGACGCTCCTAGAGGCCAACACTGTTATAAATACATCGAAGCAGTAGAAAGAAATATTCGCCTATACAAGCTTGTAGGCCATTTCTATGATATGTGGGGTTTAACGTCCCAAAACCACCATATTATTAGGAAAGACAGCATGGTGGAGGACTTCGGAAATTTCGACCACCTTGGCTTCTTTACCGTGCATCTAAATTGGAGATCACAGGCATACAGCATTTTCGCCTCCATCGGAGATGCATCCGCCGCAGCCTGGATTCGATGCCGCAACCTGCGGGCCAGCAGCCAAGTACCTTAGCCCCTAGACCACCGCGGCGGGGCAAGCTTGTAAGGCCAATAAACCTTGCACCTCGAAACTTATCAAGAACTGGGCCTGAACCACTTTTAACAATAGGCCGTCACAAACATATTGCTGTAAAGACAGCTGATAACGGAGATGGAATAGACGTTCACAACACGGAAGACATCAAAGAAGGCCCATGGTAATTGAAGGTAAAAAATTTATGCTAAGCACTTGAATCTCACTCATCAAAACAGCGCAAATAATTTACTACTACGACGCTCCAAGACCCCGCAAGACAGGATTGAGTAAATCTCAAGCTCTGCCATCACTCAATTCTGCCCATGCCACACATGGACGTTCTTATGCACTACCAAATGAACAAAAAAGCAACACTGAGAGGTGTGCCATCAGAAATAGGAATGCGTACTAAACCAATGTCTAGTTACATTTTTTCTTGATTCGGAAATTCCCGCCTCAGCATCCATTGTACCTGCTTCAAATCATTGTACCTGCTTTAAATCAAATGAGTTTTATTAGGACGAAAAGAATAAGTTTAAAATATAAATTATACAGACGAGGGTCCCAAAGTACGCGACTGCAACGGGTCCCTCGGTTAAGGTTACAAAAAAATAAAAATAAAGCAGCAGCCAGAGCTGAAAAACGTGAGCATGAAAAGCAAGAAGGCATATAAGAACCAAAAACAAAAATATAGCATGTAATGAGTAACCTTAAAAGCACCACAACACTGGAACAACTGAACAAACAAGGAATGCCTAAACTAAAGAAAACGACGTCTTACTAAAACACATTTTATTAGTACAATATATAGCAATAAATCTGGTACACCTAACTACAAAACTTCATACATTTGAAAAATAATGCTTGTATGACTTCTTGAATGAAATCATAGAAATTTTAGACATTAGTGATGCGGTTCAGAAGTTTCATAATGAGATGACACAGAAGTGTCGAGATGATTTACTATGTTAGTATGAACCTTAGGAAGCAGGAAGTCGTTAGCCGCAAACCTGGTCGTGTTAGTATTACCTAAATGTTCATATTCAATAAAATTGGTAGAAAGTTCTTGTGTTATTTGCTAATAGAGAAACAAAAAAAACAAAACTAAATAAGTAGCTAACAGTTAGGATGTTATCACAATAGAGGAGGTGAGTGATATTACTGTCGCGAGGACAAATAAAAATAACATGAAGGGCTCTATTTTAAAAATGCTTTAAAAATGAAAGATATTACCCCATGAAGCGATACTGTAAGTGATATGAGAATACATGAACATGATGTAATCAGAAAGGAGTGCTTTATGAGAAAAATATGAGCGAGCTTTAAGTAATGCGCGAATTCTGAACACTGACATTTTTGTAAAGTGAGAAATATGAAGTTTGAATTTAAAGTTTGCACCAAGTATAACACCAAGAAATGGTACGCTGGTACTGATATTATTAAAATGAAAGTCAATGGTAAACCCTCGCTATAAAGTTAACTTGCGTTGAGGTGATCTAAAAACCATAAACTAAGATTTGTTTGGTATTATAGCTAGATTATTTTCTTTATGCCACATGGACACGTCTGAAAGTGTAGCAATTAATTTACTAGTGACACTAGTAACACAACTATCAGCAAAAGAAATGGTAGTCTCGTCAGCATATAAAACACAGTCAGCCTTGTTTATGATGCCAGAAAGGTCATTATTGTAGAGTAAAAAAGTATATGAGGGACCTAGTAGTGAGCCTTGGGAAACACCTTGATTTATTGTTTTACACGACGACGAAACATGACAGAGAAAGTACACAATAATAAAATGCACGACGACGAGCTCCAATGCCCACTTCAGTGAAGAGCACCAAGTATGTTAGGAGAAAAATTTTGCTAGCGGGCATTAGGTAACAAACACATTTTCTTGGAAATCTTTACGACTACACACATTTCTAAAGTTTTGAGCATTGTCAACACTACACAAAGATCCTGCGCGTATGCGCCCTTATTCAAGAATATTAAAAGCGGCCTTTGAATTCCTTGCTTAAACGGCGCCATAAAGATGGTGTTGAGCATGACACGTTTTGTAGAAACAATTACTGAGAACGTATTTTGGATGAGACTGCCCACACTTATAAATACAGTTCCAGCTCAACAAAACGTACACTCTTCAGCAGCATCACGAACGTGTAGCTTCAGCAGTGAAAGAAAGCCTACGTATAATTGAGGCAATTCATATCTACAACAAATGTTATCTGTTATTAGCAAAGTCAAACGATAATGTGCGCTTGAATCGAATTTTCATTGACACAAAGCGTCATTGCAAATCAATTTTGGAAGCAGCCAGCGGATTATTTGTTTTAGAGTAGACAGAGTAAGCTAATTTATTACAATATTTGAATGACCCCTACCCAATACTGAACGAAACTCAATCCCTAATCGGTGTGCTTGTTCAGCGACAATGTCACTATTTGAATATTTTGTTTCATCGAATAGTACTTTTAATAATGTTGCATGTGATCATATTCAAGCCCTTACTCTTGCTTTAAAGCTTTTGTAGATGAAATGCAAAGTGTTTTCTCCTAGTGCACGCATGTAAATAATTAAATGTCTAGCCCATCTTTGCTAAAGTAAGATGTTTCTCCAACAACATTTTCCTCAGGTACTGGACGTAGCCCGAGTTAACGCGTAAAGTTCAAGACGTTCAAGTTATATCCGACACAAAGTCCCTTCACTGTCTGCGGAAAAGTTATTTGAACTGAATATTGAGCAGCTTTTGAGTACGTTTCAAATATGGCCGCAAATGTCATTATCACACCATTCCGACTAAAGTTGTCAGGTCTTTCGTTGGCCAAGTTTTTTTTTTCTCAGTGAACACAGTTTCTGCACCTTACGCAGCGCGTCTTAGATGCACTGCACTACGAACTCAGTAATCTAGGTGTCTGCTGTTTTCAGAAATGAACATTTTCTTATCAAGGGGGTCTGGTAGGCTGACCAAAATATTGTGGCTTCAAGTTTATGTCTTCCGCATTGCGTAATATTTCTAAATCTAACTTTCTATGCTTCTCAAAAAATGGTAAGCTCCAAACTTATACTCTTAACCCATAGCTCCTCTTCCTTCTGGAAGAGCACGAAACTTCAGTTTGGTGTAGTAAACTCAATGTGCCTTCTTTGAAAAGGCAAAGAAAGTATGGGCGGGATATTTCTCACGCTTATGAGTGATGTATCCGTGACGTCACGCCAGCCGAAGCCGCCGTTATCACCACTGCTTCTTCTCCTTCCCTTCCCCTTAACCCCTCTCGCACAACGCTACATTAACCCGCGCTATCGCAATAAAGTCTCGTCTTGGCCCAGCCACGCCCCTGGTGTGTTCGTTTCAGTGGCGACGAGGATGGGATGAAAGCGGTGCGGCAACTCCGTCCGTCATGACCGCCGCACCCACGGGAGGATACGCCAGCCCGCCGCAGTTCGACGAGGCGAGCGACAAGTGGCCCGCGTACCAGGTTCGGCTGGAAGCCTTCTTTGAGGGAAATGGCATCACGGAAGACAACAAGAAGCGGGCCCTGCTGGTGACTGCACTGTCCACCCACACCGTCGACGTACTGAGCGGACGTTGTGCTCCGGATAAGGTGAATGAACTTTCGTACCCACAAGTGATAGCCTTGCTTAAGCAGCACTTCTCGCCGCAACCGAACGAGATAGCACAGTCTTATAAGTTCTTCACCCGCAATCAGCTGCCCGGCAAACCGGTCAAGGATTTTGTCGTGGCGATTCGACAGATAGCGGACACCTGCAATTTTGGTGCTTCGTTGGACAGAATGCTACGAGATCGCATCGTGTGTGGTCTGCACAACGTCGGAGTGCGTCGGCAGCTACTCGCGAAACCACAGCTGACGAGGAGCGAAGTGGAAGAAATTGCGATATCTACCGAAATGGCCGAGGCCAACGCGCAAGAGATAGTAAGCCCCACCGCTGAGGCAAGTGTGCATGCGCTGGGAGGCCAGTCCTATCGCCCACGAAGCCGGCCACAGATTGTTGGGTGCTACCGCTGCGGAGCAAAAGGGCACGGACCCGAGGATTGCCGCTTCCGCTCGGCGTCATGCTTCAAGTGTAAACAACGAGGTCATATCGCTCGAGCCTGTTGCCGCCGTGAGAGTGGGTTCGGAGTGGTACCACCAGAACGCCAAGTACACGCCTTGTCACGGGAGGAAGACACTGGCACGGACGGTATGTTCGCGCTGGAGGCAGCGGACAGTCACATCGGCCACGTCGGCATTACGCAACCCATCGTGCGCACCTTGGATTGTGGTGGGGTTCCAGTGAACATGCAGGTCGACACAGGCTCGCCGGTTTCGGTCATCACGTGGCCCACATATGAGCGGAACAAAACAGTGTGGCCGAAGCTGCGTGGTTCGCCATTGAAACTCACCTGCTTCCTGGGACGGCTTCCAGTGCGGGGACAACTTCAGCTCAAGGTTTCGTGCGGAAACAAGTCGACGGCTGGATCTTTGCAAGTCCTTGGTTGCTCCAGCCCAAACCTCTGCGGACGTGACCTGATTCAAGCATTCCACATGCTCGAGGCACCGGTAATGAACGTAAACACGTCAGGTGAGCAACTGCCGTTACTCGGTGCTGACGACGTTAACGTGGACCGGTTGCTAGCAGAATTCGCTGATGTGTTCGCGCCAGGTTTAGGGCTCATAAAAGGGCCACCGGTACACTTCGAGACGCGAGAAAACGTGGTGCCGAAGTTTTGGAAAGCACGCGAAGTTCCGTATGCTTTTCGGCCAAAGGTCGACGCGGAACTGGACCGCCTTTCGGGCGCGGGTATTATTGTACCGGTGCCTCATGCGGAATGGGCGGCGCCAGTGGTACCGGTAGTGAAACGGAATGGCTGCATCCGCCTTTGCGGCGATTTTAAGCTAACGGTCAACAAAGCCTGTCGCACTGAGCAATATCCGTTGCCACGGGTGGAGGATATCCTGACTACATTAAATGGCGGTGAAGTTTTTACCACGATAGACTTGCGGGAGGCATACAACCAGCTTCCGTTGGATGAGGAAGCCATGCAACTCACGACCATAAACACGCATAAGGGACTGTTCAGCTTTACTCGCCTGCCTTTTGGAGAGGCGTCCGCGCCGGCCGTGTTCCAACGGCGTATGGAGACCATTTTGCAGGGACTTCCGGGTGTTCAGGTCTACCTAGACGACGTCATCGTGGCAGAGAAACGCAATGACTGCACCACCCTGCACGAAGTATTCAAGCGTTTCCGGGAATACGGCGTGCGCCTGAACGCAGACAAGTGCAAGTTCCGCCAACTAGAGGTGGATTTTTTGGGGCATCGAATCAGCGCTCGAGGTCTTCAACCAAAGACGGAAAACATAGACGCCATCCTTAAGGTTTAGGCACCACGGAATTGCGCAGAATTAAGGTCCTACCTCGGCATGGTAACGTACTACCACAAGTTTCTTCCCAATGCATCATCGCCATGGCACCCCTATATCAACTACTCCGGAAGGAAGCTAAGTGGAAGTGGGATACCACTCTACAGCAGTCATTCAGCAGTGTGAAAGACCTTCTGAAATCCGCAGACTTTCTGGCGCATTTTGACCCACACAAGCCACTAGTCCTGGAATGCGATGCCTCCCCGGACGGAATAGGCGCAGTGCTTTCACACGATGTCGGGGGCGGGGTACTTCGGCCCATAGGGTTCCGCTCTCGGTTATTGACTGGAGCTGAGAAAAATTACTCGCAGCTGGAGCGTGAAGCCTTGGCACTTGTGTTTGGTGCGTCGAAATTCCGACAATACTTGCTCGGCAGTACTTTCACATTGATGACGGACCATAAGCCGCTTGTTGCACTTTTTCACCCAGACAGGCCAGTGCCCGTGATGGCCGCTGCGCGAATCCAGCGGTGGGCCCTGCTGCTGAGCGCCTACGATTACGTCATCAAACACCAGCCCGCGAAAGACAACATTCCAGCAGATGCCCTCAGCCGAGTCCCCACGTCAGCAACTTCCCAGCCAGAGACGCAGGAAGAAACTGTGGACGGTGAGTATGTCCTGCTCACGGAGACCCTCAATGATGGTGTCATGTCTGCGAAGCAACTGGGCACTCTCACGGAGCTTGATGACGATTTAGCAAAGGTGCAAAAATGGGTGCAGGAGGGATGGCCAAGAAATTTGGGGCCTAAGGACCAGCACTTGATGCCATACTTCAACCGGAAAGCTGAGATAACGGGGAGTTATGGGCTTCTATACTGGGGCCATCGAGTGATCGTCCCTAAGAGTGCCCGAGCAGTGATGTTACGTCTGCTGCATGATACTCATCAAGGATTTGCTCAATGAAGCGGCTAGGGCGCTCCTTGATGTGGTACCCCCGGATCGATAATGACATTGAGCACATGGTTAAGTCCGGCACCAGTTGCATCCAAGCTGCCCCTATGCCCCCAAAGAAACCCCCTGTTGCGTGGCCAGAAACGGATGAGCGTTGGTCGAGGCTGCATATCGATTTTGCGGGGCCGATCGATGGTCACGTGCTACTGATTGTGGTGGATTCACATAGTAAGTGGATAGAAGCGATACCCATGAAGAGTTCCACCACACACGCCACCATAGAGGCTCTGCGCACCTTGTTCAGTACATTCGGGTTGCCCCGGACGCTGGTATCCGATAATGGCCCACAGTTTACGAGTTGGAAATTTAACACCTTCACGAAGCTGAATAACATAGTACACCTCCGAACAGCACCGTATCACCCCCAGTCCAATGGGCTCGCGGAGCGGGCGGTTCGTACGGTGAAGTATTCATTGAAGAAGAATGTACAAGGGTCACTGAAAACCCGCCTGGCTAGGATTTTGCACAGGTACCGCAGGACGCCGCAGGCCGGGGGCCGGACACCAGCGCAACTCCTAATGGGCTACGATCTTCGCTCCAGGCTGGACAACGCAGTGTCCATTCCGCCCTCACCAGTGACCGTCCCCCCCTCGATGGGTGGCAGCCCGGGGAGCCAGTCTGGGTGAGGAACTTCGGGCGAGGCGAGCCGTGGACTCCAGCCAGCATTACATCGACAGACGGAGCCCGCCTGGTGAAGGCCGATGGTCCGGAGGGGGAAACCATTAGGCACCACAGCGACCAGGTGAAGCCACGGGAGTTGGAGCATGACCAGGGAGAAGTCGGTGACTCTCGGTGCCTCGAAACTGCCGGCGGGGCCCTAGCAGGAGGAACACCGAGGCGAGCGCCAACAAGGAGCGAGATCGCCGGGAGCCCCTCAACTCCGGTGTTGCGTCGCTCGGGCCGGCAACGCAAACCCCCAGACCGTTACTCACCGTAGGGGGAGCGGAATGATGTATCCGTGACGTCACGCCAGCCGAAGCCGCCGTTATCACCACTGCTTCTTCTCCTTCCCTTCCCCTTAACCCCTCTCGCACAACGCTACATTAACCCGCGCTATCGCAATAAAGTCTCGTCTTGGCCCAGCCACGCCCCTGGTGTGTTCGTTTCAATGAGCATGTTATTTGTATTATTACAAATCCACAAGAACTGACCCTTATATCTATGTCACAAAAGAAATTGTTCTCACTTCTCATGTGCCGTAAGCAACACTGTCCGACACATATTTTTGCAATCACAGCTAACATTTTTTTCTCAATTTTTAAATCTGGACTATTTGAATGATTTTGAGGTATATTTTGAAAACGTTTGAGCGCGATCGGCTACATTTCCCTAAATATATTTCACTTTTGAAAATATTCAATAAGACGCGTTTTGCGCATTTACATTTTCAAGAAATTGTGGGTAGCGTACTCTTAACACAAAGCAATCATTCCGCTAAAACACGTTGTGGCGGGATAATTTGCTATTGAAATGTAGGGAAAAGGTAGAAAATGAAGATATTGAACACATCTAGTTAAGGGTGTAGTCAAATAAGTAGTCAAATAAGTAGTCGGAGCGACTTGCTTTGGCGCGAAATTAACCAGTTGTTAAACCGCAACAACCGCCAGATTGCTGAGCTTGAGCTAATACATAATCACAGGGTCATAAAAGGCGTAGAACTTGCAGATCAGTTTAACGATTATTTTACTAGTCTGGAAAAAAGCGATTTTAATATTGCCGCGACTGAATTTTTAGGTCCGCGCAATGCATACACAGCTTTTTTTGCGCCCACAACTTCCGATGAAGTCTTCCAAACTTTTATGTCCTTAAAAAATAGCAAAGCACGTGACATAAACGGGTTACAGATAAGACCGATAAAGTTTGTGGCTGACATCTTATCACCTGCACTTACTCACATTTTTAATCTTTCAATATGTGCCGGAATCTTTCCTCAGGAAATGCAATGCGCGAAAGTTAGCGTCATTTTCAAATCTGGTGACAGAAATGTATTCTCGAATTATCGGCCAGTGTCTGTTCTCCCTGTTATATCAAAAGGATTGGAAAAAATTATTTGCAAAAGAATAACGGCTTTCTGCGATAAACACTCGATCATAACAGCGCAACAGTACGGTTTCCGTGAAGGAATGTCAACAGAACTTGCCCTACTAACACAAAAAGAGTTAATCTTGAACAGTTTTGAAAATAAACAATTTATGTTGGGTATCTTTGTTGACTATTCTAAGGCGTTTGACCGCCTGAATCACCGCACTTTATTTACAAAACTAGAACATTACGGATTTCGTGGCACTCCTCTTGAGTTAATAATTTCGTATCTAAAGCACAGAAGGCAATGCGTTGCCATCATGTCAGAACAATCTACACTACAAAAAATAACTCAAGGAGTACCGCAAGGTAGCATACTGGGGCCCATACTATTCAACATTTATATCAATGATATAACAAATATTTCTAATGACGCTGACTTCATAGTTTATGCAGATGACACCAGCATTTTCTTGAGATCAAGTGACATAAGTACTCTCTCGGTCATCTCTAACAGTGCACTGAAATGCTTAGCCGAATGGAGCTTCGTTAATTCATTAAAACTGAATACAGCAAAAACTAAGGCGGTCCTTTTCACCCCGCCGCAACGACATGATCTTAAAGATTTCAGATTGGAGCTTGGATCTGCTCGCATAGAACTTGCATCTAACGTCAAAACCTTGGGAGTTGTTTTTAACAATCATCTCATTTGGAATGATCATGTTGATCACATTGCCACCCGTTTAGCGAAAGCCTGTGGGGTGCTCTGTAGACTGCGCTATACTTTACCGAGGAGCGTTAAACGCATGATTTATAACGCCCTATTTTCCCCTCACTTAACGTATTGTCAGTTAGTATGGGGTGACACTACAAAAGTCAATTTACATAGGTTGAGTGTGCTTCAGAAAAGAGCAGTTCGTCACATAGCAAATGTTCAGTATGATGCCAATACTGGAGAACTATTTTCCACCCTTAAGATCTGCCCCCTCGAAAATTTCTATAACGTTAACCTCGCTTTAAAATGCCAAAAATACTTCCGATGCAACAACCATAGTTTTTTGTTATTATGCAAGCTGACTATACCTAAAGCTATCTCATATAACATAAGGGAGAGAGACAGATGGCTCATACCTTTTTCGCGAACGAAATATGGGATGAGCAGTCTGTCATACCTTGTGCCACGCTTGCTCAACGAATTTGAAAGAAATGGCATTTGCATACAAAGATCTTCAAGAAGTGCAATAAAACGGTATGTGGGTGAGCACTTATCTTCAAAGTAGTAGTGCGCGTTACGTTAAGTTATTTTTTATCAAAAAATTTGCCTGTTATACAAGCTTCTCAGTTTGTTAAGATGTTTACATACATGATGCATAATGGTCTTTATTGCGCATACAAATTTTGTACATCTCATTTGTGCGAAATAACCTGTGCATTCCATTATTCTACATTATTTCCGCTTGCGTTATGCACTGTTTCATGATTTTTCTGCTAGATGTGATAACCGAAAATGTTTAATAGAAATGTGAAATTAGAGATGTTTAAATGCATGGTAGGTTGTTTTTGGCTGTCGAGAATTGGGGCAAGGACCTTTGTCAAGCTGCTGTATAGCAGCTTTTTGTTCTTGTCCTCGTGTTCATTATCTTGCTGTAATGAATGCCAAATAAAATTGATTGATTGATTGATTGATTGATTGATTGGTATTGTCAAGCAATACATACATGCAGACACAACCATAGAAAAGAGCACGCGTGTACGTTAGAAGGCGTGGTCTGGGGCACCATTTTTAAAAAGCTTGAAGCATTCCAGCAGGCTATTATTTATAAATAAAGTATGAATATCGGTGTCGTATCTGCGTGCTACCCTGAAAGGACGTCGTCTCACAATGCCCTCAGGAGAGAGAGAATGAACCATTCATTTGACGTTCTGCGCAAGATAAGTGGGTTTAGCATGAGACTTGGCTCCATCTGTCAGTAATGTGAACAAGCGAAAGTTTTCTAGAATGGAGAGCTAACAATCAGCGGCAGCACCGTGTTGTTTTAGCGAAGCTCAACAAACATCCGCTTTCTAATTAAAAGCGTCGCATCGTCAGCGCTGCGTAATAAACACTGCGTTGTTTAGAACTATGCATGCATTGTAGTGAAAGGGACTCAAATATCACACCTGTTCAGTAGGCCTGATGTTCTCTACCTGACCTCGTTTTTCTCTGCTTCCCTTTTCTCGTATTGCTTGTGGCACACGTCTACTGCCCAGCTGAAGCTCGAGCCCTTGTGTTGCTCCTTGTCATTACACCCGGCCCGACTGCGAGCCTAATGGGCTACTGACAAAGTATCCGGTGGACGGCATTGGCTATTCCGGAGCAGTCGGGCTCTAACATGATGGTATTTCACCTGGAAATTTGGCAAAAGGAGATCCGGTGGCCGACACTGACTGTGTCGTAGCAGTCGCAGGTCAGAGACGTCCGGGCTGTGCCGCTGCTGCTGGTGCTGTCTACGCTTCGCCTTGTCGACTTTAATAGAGGTGCATTCTGGGGAACGACTCTGGCTATGACGGGATGGTCGTTGCAGGCCTCGTACGATATGGTTTCATACAAAGTGGCCGCATTGCTTTCATCTTGTCAGTCTCGTTATACCGTCGCAGCTGTATAGACAGCGCTGGAAATCGTGCTCGCTGTACTACCACCTGCTGCACTGAGTGGCGACGTCTACGCTACCTACGGTGTGTCGAAAAATTCCGTTGTGCCTGCCGCAATGGCCGTTGCGTGCATGGTCGTAGGGTGCAAGAGAGAAAATCTCAACTCCCATTGGTTTGTTTATTAAGTCCGCAGCCGTGTTGCTAATTCCAGCTTTTATTAACGTGACATCGTTGAGTGGGACGAGAACGTCGCTTCATACGCATTTTAGAGCCCATCCGCAAGATGCTGGAGGCATGGGTTGGAGAGTCAAGGTCGTGGCTATTTTGTTGTAGATGAAATCGTACTCAGGTTAGATGGTACTTGGCAAGTGGTGGACATCTGCACACCCGACCAATGACTGCGGTGGCGGTCTGGCCGATTGCAAGGAAGCTGTAAATGTCTCACTGTAGGCCGACTCCTTCAAGCAATCTTGCGCTGGCCGGCTTGGAGGCAGGTTCACTGGCTTCTGCAGCCTAAATGTGGTTTCAGTCTGGGTAATATCCAGCCGGGCAATCGATCGCAAAGTCGAGTTCGGGCCCTCGGCCGCCACACACAGCTTGCTTCCTTTATAATTCTCTGAGATTGGGTGTTCCGCAAAGCTTACCGTAAACGTGCTACAAGGACACAGGTAAGTTATCACTACCGTGCCCCTCAAGAACTCGGTATTCAAGGGAGAGTACGTGGTTACAAGGTGCAGCTGTACCATCAGCATGGCGCCCTTCACGATCTCAGTCATCGAATGATGTGAGGGTGGTAGAGGTACCAGCTGTTCCGCTATAGCTTTGTGCCTCACAGCTCTCATGAGTGGTGCACAGAGGGTGAGTAGCGAAGGGCCTGCACGCGCACGAAAGTGGACGGAAAACAGTGGTCAATCGGGCACACCATCGAGGCCTGGACTTCTGTTGCACACCTTTGTAATTGTGCCAGGCCTTGCAGCGTCGCGAAGGCGGCTGATGGCCATGAGCCATTTTCTATGTCCCCCCCCCCCCCCGGCATGAAAGGTGCTTAGCGTATTCACAGTCTCAATCCATGCGAATACGCCGTGCTGAATGTCAGCAAAACGCTAGTACATCGAAGTCAGGCGGTCGTGTTGACATGGCAGGCGCAGCTCCAGAAAAGAACGACGCCACACAGCCGAGTTGGTGTGAAAGTGTCCGTGAGGGTATACTGGTGATTGGTGCCACTCTTGAGTGAGATTGCTGCATCGTCTTGCAAGGCGGCTGCCGCCAACGCCTCATGGATGACGCCTCTGCAACGCCTCTGCAGTTCTGTCAAGGCTGCAGAGAACAGCGCAGAACTCGACGCTGTTAATGCGCTGATCTCAATGCGGAGTCCGGCCATGGTGCGGGAAAGCTCGGTGGGGCTTTCGGGTGAACAGCATGCGGAGCCAGTGCAGACGTTTGAAATGTGGTCCTTGATCAGTGCAGTCACTGCGGTGGTGCCACTGGTGGAGGGAGCTTGGACAGCTGCCTTGAGCGGCTGAGGTGTTGCGGGAGTACGAAGTTAGGTGCTGTCGCAGAGACAAGTGCGAATGGCATTCCGGGTGATTGTAGGCAACGCACTCTCTTCATGGGATTGGGGTGAGCAGCTGCCCTGAGTGGTTGAGGTGTTGTGGAGTACGAAGTCATGTGCGTGTCACAGAGGGAAAAGCAAATGGCATTCCGGGTAGTGGTGGGCAACGTACTGTCTTCGTGGGATTGGGGTGAGCTTGGAGAGCTGCCCTGAGCAGCTGAAGTGTTGTGGGAGTACGAAGTTAGGTGCTGTCGCAGAGGGAAGTGTGAACGGCATTCCCGGGTAATGGTAGGCAACGCGCAGTCTTCATGGGACTGGGTTGAACCTGCCAATGAGCCAGCGAGAATGTTTAGACGCCGTCCTCGGATAGTAGCATAGATGTGGCCGGCTGTATGTTGTCGGCTCCATCATCGCGGGGACGTGAGTGGCGTTCGCTAGGAGGCAAGCCCACTGCAGCCATAAGCCACGGGGACGCACTCATGGTTTGTTGGCCGTAGACCGCACCATTGTAATGAACGAGACTCACAGACAGCACTCGTTTAGTAGTTGGTTAGTTAGTTGGTTCCTCAATACCTTGGCGCAACCCACCCAGGAAAATAGGCCATGAATCCTGATGGTGCCTTGCTTGGTAAAATAATTCACTTCTTGAAGAAAAGAGTTGAATATATTAGGTATTGGATATATTATTAAATTGTAGGATTTAAAAAACTTTGAAATGATAGCCTGAGTTAATGCACACAAAAACTTCTATGCCTAAAAATTTGAAGTTAGCTGCATTTAGCATTTCATTCTTTGAGACTCTCGTAAAAAATTTTACATCGTTGAAAATGCTCCTCTGGCTAAAACCAAATATGATTGCGCCAAATGAAAGAGTCACTGTAAGTGACAAGATTAAGTTCGACTTTCATAGGTGTTGCTCTAATAGTCTTTTCCTTTAACTTTTAAACCTTTTAGCATGTTAAAAAGTGCACCAGAGATTCTTTTTCATTACGGTGAAGGCATAAAGGCGACTGTGCCAGACACAATCTGTGAAGGTAAAAACTTCAATGAAGGGACTCGAGAAAGCAGCTTTGTAATCACTATTTGCCTCTTTCTTGGTGCACACAACCTGCTCTTCCAAGGGAACTTTAGCTATGGAGAGACTGATGAAAACGAAGATATTTTTCGAAGTCATTGGCCGTTGTACGTTTTTGCAAACGCGCTGCTGTGATATACTCAGTCGTAGGTAAATAGTAAGAACAGAAACATCAAGGCAAGATATAGCTAGTACATCTTCCTGCTCATTGAGGGTTAAACCTCGATGGCCTGGTACCCATACTAGTCGAACAAGTCGCACATGTCTAGGAATTGGTGAGTAGAATGTCTCTATTGTTCACGAAAAATATGGTGCACTTAAGGCAGCACAGACAGAGAGACAGTCTGTTAGAACAACTACCGCTGATATACCTTGGGGCAATTCACGGAATCGTAGGACTATTGCCATTATACTCAGCCTGGTGAATAGAGGTAACGTCGAGTAATAGAATTGAGAAAGTCCAAAATGTAGAGGATGATAATGTTTTGACGCCTCCTTTTTCTCTTTTTCTTCACAAACGGAAGCATCAGTCACCAACACAATGAACGTTTCTAGATTGACTAAATGATCTGCCGAAGTTCCGTTTAGATACCGATATGGTAATGTTGTAGTATTTTTGGGACATATATTATCAAATTTATTGCTAATTGCATCTACAGTGTTAAGGACAAGTACTTTCAAAAGGTTAACTCTTAAGGGATTTTCAAGGTTCTGTGTAAAAATAACTTAAGGACACCGCAACCTATACTTCTGGTGGTGAAAAAATCAGGCCTGCTGGTTAATGAACGCATACTTTGACCTCCTTTGAGGAGTTGAAAAGATTTTTATGAACGTTCGCACTGTTATAACAGGAATTCTTTTGATAAGAGAAGGCAGGTGAGAATCTTCAAATGGGATATTGTTCACAACATATTTAGGTAGCCCCAGACATAAGCGTAACAATTCACGTTTCAACAGAATCAGTGGTCGATCCAAAAATGCTGGAGCGCCAGAAAACAACACACCGCCTAATTCTAATATTGGTCGAATGGACATGCAATAACTCATGACGAGCACGTCCCTACGCAAACCCACATGATAACTACTGAGTTTACGCCACATCTCTGCGGCACATGCTCCCTTAGCAGCGAGGTTTTCTATGTGGGAACTCCACTTAAGTGTTTTGGTGTAGGTTACCCCTAAATGCCTTACTGAGTCAACCTGACGTATGACATTTTGTCGGTACATTAGTGAATTTGCTCTGGGTCTTTTTGTGCGAAAACTACTATTGCAGTTTTGTTAATATTGAGTGATAAGTTATTGTTTTCTGTCCATGTTTCCAGACTATTCACGTATGTCTGCAGAATAAGGTGTGTGTATGTCAGCCGACGCACTACAATGCGATGTTATTTTTTTTCCTCTGCTTCCCTTTTTTCGTAATGCTCGTGGCATGTACCCACTGCCCAGTTCAAGCTCGAGCCCTTGCCTTGCTACCTGTCATTACGCTTTGTACTTTCTAAATCAAGAACCACCAGAAACGTACTAACTAATGCTTAGGTATAAATGGTGCGCCTCGAATGCACATGTTATTTGCTTTTTGGTTGACAATGCCCTCAAGTGTAAATGCAGGAATCAGATCAGGATGAGTGGGTTTCGAGCATGGGCTTAAAACTTTGCTGGGTTGCTGAATGATTGGACCAACCAAAAGCAGACAGAGAGACCAAAAACGTCCGTCCAAGTGTCACAAAGAAGACTATCGCCTTTAGATATATTTTTGGGTCACTCTACGGTACCTTAATCCTTAAAAAAAACGGGAAAGTTTTACATTGGTGGAGCTTAAAGAAACAATACAACTGGGTGGTATTGCATGGCATACCAGTCCAGCATCACTTTCCGGTAGCCAGATAACCCTAGATATGCCTGCGTGTACCGAGAGAGGAGAAGTTAAGCCTATAGAAAATTAAAGTTAGGTCTTTTTCTCTTTTTGCATGCTTCTTTTATCCTTTCTCTTTTTTATATCTCTTTCACTCTCTTCGTATTTCTTTCTCTTTCTTTGTCTCATGTGTTACATGTTATCCACGTTCTCTAGCGCATAGTAACGCAGTCATACGTGTGGCATCAATGTTTCTTCTGTCAGCATAAATCAATTACAGACCAAACTGTTTCTGCAAAACGTCAATTAGATCATCCACACCTATGTGATGAATTACCATACTATGCTAAGCTGTTTACAGGCGTATCTGTATACAGCGACGGCTTGAGCACTTCTGGAGTCTTCTTTTTCCCTTCAATGGGTATTCCGGGGCTATTCGAAAATACCACACGCTTCGATCCTGGTGTCTGTAAACGTAGCAGCGATTTATGTTAGCGGTGCAGGGAGCATTACGAGCATTAAACTTTGTCATTCTTACAGGCCTTCGTGGCAGCCTTTGCAGACTCATTTGAAAAAGGGCCGACAGCCCTATCAACCCAGTATTAGGAAATCCGGCTACTAAATTCTTTTATGCGTGTTGTCTTTGGCTTTCTAGCGGGTACCTCTGCACGTTGGCATCGCTCGAAATTACGAGGCCAATCGCCCTGCGGCGTCTTATAATCATGATGATCTTGCTGCCCAGAAATGTCTTCAAGGCGGACAATAGTCGTCTCCTCATACGCAGACACCACCCAAAGCAGCACTTAGACCAGCGTGTCACGAACGAACCATTCCACCCTGTGCGCCTGGACTGCTTCGTCGTTCCAGAGCACTGTTATGTAAAATGAAAGCTGGCTCTGCGTTGGTGCGCGAACCCATATATAGTCAAGGTTGTGTTGATAAGATGGATATATGGGGTTTGACGTCGCAAAACCGCCATAGGATTGTGAGAGATGCCGTTGTGGAAGGCACAAAAACTAGCCTACCTCATAATCTTGATAATCATCATCATCAACATCATCGTCATCAGAAGCACCATCAACATCATCATCAGCATCAACATTATCATTCTGACTGCGTGCACTGCAGGACAAAGGCTTCTCCCATGTTCCGCCAGTCAACTTGGTCCTGAGCTTGCTTCGGCCAACTTATACCCGCAAACATGTTACTCTCATCTGCCCGCCCAAGTTTCTGTCTCCCCCTAACCCGCTTGTCTAGTGGCTAAGGTACTCGGCTGCTGACCCGCAGGTCGCGGGTTCAAATCCCGGCTGCGGCGGCTGCATTTCCGATGGAGGCGGAAATGTTGTAGGCCCGTGTACTCAGAATTGGGTGCACGTTAAAGAACCCCAGGTGGTCAAAATTTCCGGAGCCCTCCACTACGGCGTCTCTCATAATCATATGGTGGTTATGGGACGTTAAACCCCACAAATCTAATCTAATCCTCCTAACCCGCTTGCCTTTTCTGAGAATTCAGTTAGTTGATTTAAATTACCAGCGGATATCCAGTCTTCACGCTACATGCCCAGCCCATGTCCATTTCCACTTCTTGCTTTTGACTATGATATATTTAACCCCCATTCGTTCCCTAATCCACTCTGCTCTCTTTTAGTCTCTTAAGTCACACCTATCAATTTTCTTTCCCTTGATTGCTGTATAACTCCAGGCAACTGTCAGCAACATGCATTTGGTCGTGTCGTAATCGCGTGCGTCATCATATTTTTAAAGGAGCAGTCACATCAAATTTCAAAATGGAGTTGTGCCAATCATTAGATTGCTTGGTATTCATAGGTCATCTTGGCCGAATTTGAACAGCATCCGTCGCGTGGAAAGTATTTTATTTCGATGTCAAACAGCGTAGAAAAGCTGAGGAGAAAAACAAAAATAGACTACCCTGCGACATTAACACTACTGCTACGTGTTCGGTGTGATAACATTTCAAAAATAGCATCCTGAGTGACGATGCCCCAGTGGCGATGACGTGTACGATCCGAGTGTCCTTAACGGGGTGCCGACTGGTGCCGAAGTGCAGAAATGCACTCGCGCGTCGTGTCTGATCTTCGTCCCACCGGTTTGATTGATTTCGTGAAATTAGAAAGATAAAAACTACCTTTAAAAGAACGGAGAAAGAGAAGAGCACGATTAAACGAGTGCTTGTCGGTCAGCAAGCCGGGGAATCGTTGTGAGTTGCAGTCGTCTAGTTTGAAGCACGGAAAAGCACTATGAGGGTGAAGAAGAATGGCGATTTGGGCTAGTTGGTAGTCAGCGCTCATGTTGTCCTCTTTGCCTTCCGTGCCTCGCCTTTCGTCTGTTTCTTCTAGCACCTTCGTGCTCGCGCTGCAGCCCTCATTACCACTATGAGGATGTCTTTTCATATCACGTATGTGTTATACACCAACACGACCACAAGCTATCAAAAGAGGAACAGCGTTTAGTCAGATATCATCGCTAACAAGTAACGCGCAGGTATCGTTCAGTAACGCGCAGTAACGCGCAGTAACGCGCAGTAACGCGCAGTAACGCGCAGTAACGCGCAGTTCATCTCTGGCTTTTGCGTCCACGTAAAAGTGGTAATACCATGTTAACCCCGAGAGGCTGGATAGATGGGGCCATCTGGAGACACAAAAAAAACCTGGCCAGCAGGAAACGTATTCTATTTCTCCACTGATGCTCATTTGCGATAGCGCTATTGCATTGACCTCTCTGCGTATACATGAATGCTTGTACGCGAAAACACACTAATATAGCTAACTGAGACTTACGAGCGAACATGGCTGAAGAGTGCATCTTCGGGCACCTCTGCAGTGCTGCATGGAACGGCGTCTATTTCGGAATCTTTGTTGTGCAAAAGTTCGATCAAAGCAAAAATAGTTTGCGACGTCACGAATCGCGGGGATTCCAAGCTCCAGACTATCGTATTGAACCCGAGTCCACACTTTGTACGGCGACGACAGCAATGCAGGTGACAAGGCACGACTCATTGTGTCTGCCTAGCAGACAAAATGTTTGCGGAGCAGCTGAGTCTGACGTCACTCTTTTCTGTGGAGAAGTAGTGAGCTGTGGCGTGATTTGGTGGTGACCGCGAGGTAGCGCCACTGCTGATGCTCCCTGCGCTAAAATGGGCGGATTGCTGGCCGTTTTGAATAGCGCTAGGTACCGGTGATATAAATCAATAAAAATGATATTTATTCATCCCTCAGTTGCGTTTTAGGTGGCGAATCGCAGCTACTGGGTCTATAGCTACTCGCTGACGCAAAAATCTTGGCATGAGTAAATTTGATGTCAGTGCTTCTTTAAACTCTGTCTAAAGATAGCTGGCACACCTTGTACAGGTGCGTGTTTATATACGGTAATGACGTTGACGCCAACACCGGCGACAAAATCAAGCTGAGAGTGTCCGAGAGTGTTTTATCGCAATAAATTATTGGTAGTGAAGGTAGATAGGAATGCTGAAATAATGAAGCACAGACTATATTGGGATGCAGTAGGTACGAAGTGCTTCGAAGTATGCGGAAAGGCGAAATGGTTTTGGAGCTTACGTTTGAGAACTCGGTGGTGTGCATGAATTCAGAGGTGCAATCAGGAAGGAAGGTAAAGCAAAGAATTGTGGGACGCCTCACATTGGGAAGACTACAGATGAGACTGTAAAAGAGTATATTGGATGCACAAGCTTTGAAGTCAGGAAAGTTCATAGCAAGATGAGATTTGAAGAGAGGCTAAGGAAAACTAACGATAGTAGACGGACAGAGACTATGTTCATGTATTTGTGGTGAAAGAACGTCGACACAAAGTGGCGAAAATGAACTAAGAGGTTCAGCAGCATATATAGTGTTGGCAGTGCGGGTGATATAGCAACGAGGAGCATCAGGGGAAAAATCAGAGAGGCAGAGTTGATTTGTTGGATGACAGCAATAGAAATGAAACCGGCTGTCAGTAACTATCTAATGGGCAAAAACTAAGTAAGGAAGGAGGTGTTTCATGATATTTGAAATGGAAGCGCTTTACTGTTTGAAGTGAGGTCAGGATGCCTTGGAATGCGTAGTTATAAAGCAAGATTCAATAAACAAACGCACGCCTATCTCGCAGCCAGACGCCTTTAGCGGTAAAATGCTGCTCTCAGACAGACAGACAGACAGACAGACAGACAGACAGACAGACAGACAGACAGACAGACAGACAGACAGACAGACAGGCAGGCAGGCAGGCAGGCAGGCAGGCAGGCAGGCAGGCAGGCAGGCAGGCAGGCCGGCAGACAGACAGATGGACGGATTGACGGACGGACGTACGAACGAACGAACGGACAGATAGATGGACGAATGGACAGATGGATGGATGCACAGACAGACAGACAGACAGACCAAGAACTTTAATAGACACATAAAAGCTCTAGCAGAGACAGAAAAAACTTAATTAGTCACTCCCAGAGATGTCATAATGCCGTGAATTGAAAAGAGTACCACCGTAGTAAATATGCATGAACAAGTAGGCTTACTGCGTGCATTGAAGCGTGACGCCCAATACCGCGCTTACATGATGTCCATACATAGCTTGCACCTACGTCATTCGACGTCACTGCTCGCAGCGAGTCAGCCGTTTTTATGAACATCGGGCAGGCAGCGTCTCATTGCACCTACGAATTTCTTCTCCGCGATGGTTATGGGTGCGATTGTAAACTCCTCTAATCGCAGCCACAGCTGCAGAAAGGAGAAGCAGCCCACTAGCTTCTTTCGAATACTGAATGTGATTGAAGACCAGAGCGAGCAGACAAAAATGCTCAGCGCAAACCCTCGGAGGAGTGGCACGCATAAAATAAAGCGTTCACATTTAGATGAACAAAACAACTACCTACGTTCATGTACGTACAGCTCATATCCTAGATGGTAAGCGACTGAGAAAATAAGCACGATAATAATACACGTGTATGTTCTTCGGGTCGTAGGAAAGCCGTCCGTGTTGTTCGAAGAGACGAACCCAGATTAAGCCCCGTCTCTGCAACTCGGCTACGGCTGCAAGCACACAGGTGCTGCGTGGCATGAGCGCGAGGGAAAACGGCGTAACGATAAGTCGCAAGCAAAGTTCGAACAGCACCAACAACATGCCGATGTGCCGATCGTGGATGTACCAGCTTAGCCGGCGTCATAGATGTGTGCTACCGTTCACCTGTTAACAAAAATGTAAACAAGCCTGCATTACGAACCCTTCTGCCCCGAGCAAATCCTCCATGACCTACGCGAATCTCCACTGTCATTCTTCATATTCCCCTTTGCCACTGAAATTTCATCGCGCATTTCTGCTGCTGTAAAAGGTAAATGCAACTGTTCGTGTAGAAGAATCCGAAATGTCTCCCTCAATGATGTCAGTTCACATGCAGTGACTAAGAGAGAGAGAGAAAACAAGGAGAATGGCAGGGAGTCTAACCAGGGCTGAGCCCCGGCAGGCTACCCTACACTGGGAAAGAGGAAAGGAGGAAGGAAATTTATAGAGGAAGAGAGAAGAGGTCACTGACTGGGCCGACGCGTAACAGTTTCACCATCACAAACGATGAAACAGGACGGTGTCTTTGAGGCCGGTGTCTTTCGGAAATTGGATGGGCAGTGCCATGCTCCCAATACTTTCTCGACAGTGAAAGGGCTTCTGTTCAGTTGATTTGAAACAATACGCAGGTGAAGCCTCTCCTTTGTGTATGCCGGGCAGTAACATAAGATGTGTTCAACAGTCTCATTGATGACGCAGTCGTTGCACTCCGCGCTGTCGGGCATCCGTATCTTAAACGAGTATGTAGTGGTGAAAGCTACGCCCAGACGCAGACGTCACAACACTGTACCTTCCTCCCTAGAAAGACCAGAGGGTAGCCGCAGTCGTAGAGATGGGTCGAGAGAATATAGTCGATGATTTGCGAACTGTGATGAATCCACTTCTGGAGTGTCGTGTTCTGCGCCAGCTTGCTTAGGTATCCAGCCGAGTCAATCCTAGATAAAGGTAAGGACACAGGGTTTGTTTGTACGTGTGCATTTCTGGCTGTTTTATCGGCGAGGTCGGTTTTTTTTACATTTAACCTACATCGCCGTGAGGCTTTACGTAGGGGAGGTACACATAATAATTTGACTACACAGTTGTCAATCGAAACAATAAATTTAACAAATAAAACAGCACTCCAAATATTTTAAGAGAAGAAAAAAAAACACTCGAATATTGCTGAGCGAAAACAACGTCACAGTCATGCATTCGTAAACAGCCACACGCTTCGAGACACCAAACCATTCCTAGTAGCAGTGATATTGTAGGAGTTGTTACAATGAAGAAAAAAAGGATTCATTATCAGTTTCATTGACGAGATCATCCGGTAGACGGTTCCATTCCTGTATTGTTTTTACGAAAAAAGAACTACCAAAAGAGTGGGTTTCGTAACGGTATTCTAATATTTTTCGTGAATGGTCTTGACAATTAGAGACGTACGTTGGTGTTAACAGATAATCAAGAGGGTTAATGGCATTTCCGTAATAATATATACAATGAAGAAATTTAAGCCTGAGTTCCTGCCTCCTTACCATCAGTGTCTCCCATTTCAATGCTCGTTTAATTTCTGTAATGCTTGCAAAGGAATTATAGTTGTTGCTAACGAATCTGGCTGCTTGGTTTTGAACTTTTTCCAATGCGTCAATCAAGTATTGCTGATGGGGATCCCAGATTACGCAAGCATACTCTAGAATATTTCTTACATACATAGAATCGGTCGTTGCCGGAGATACCGCAACGACATGGTATCAAGTGGAACACAGCGTTGTGTCCTTGTTCGGTCGCATAATGCAGCATTTCTCTGATTTCCTATACCAGTTGCTCGTACGGCCCACGGCTAAGTGCCGACAAAAGACATTGTAGAGCCGCCTTGGAGTCACAAAATACTGCCCATCGATTAGCCGGTTGTTGCTTGACATATTCGATGGCACCTCGCAAGGCATACATTTCAGAACCAGTCGATGTGCTCACGTGACAACGTTTGTAAGTGATGTTGATGTGTCGCGATGGAATGACGGTGGCGCTGGTGGAGCTAGTCTGGGTAGTAGATCCATCCGTGTACACGTGGATTCTGTCCGCGTAGAAATGTGAAAACAGTCCCGAGTCGCTTGCTTCAAGGCCAAGGCAGAAATGACTTTTCTATTTCCTATTGCTGGGAAGGAAAGGCGCACGTAGGATTTTCGTAGGCTCCACAAGGTGGACGGTGAATGCGCCAAGGGCATAAAACCGGGTGATAGCAAAAAGCAGTGGGAGCTGACGATCTCAGAGAACGGCACCTGTGGTCGTTCTGGCAGAAATGTCAAATGGCTCAATACCATCCGTGAAATGTGCCGAATATGTGTTCTCAGCTCGTAGGTTGTGACGTAGGTCATAACCGGATGAACCCAAGCCTATATAACTGTTCCAGCGGTTGAGGTAATTCTTGGTAGGACGAGGCGAACACGTAGTGCCTGTGCTTGCACGCTCTTAAGTGCTCGAATGTTCGCCTTGCAAGTTTTAGTGAGCAGAAGAAAACTGAAGCACAGTACACTAATAAAAAGTGCTTGGTAAAGCTGTAGCATGGAACTAAATGACGGACCCCATCTTTTTTCAGCGATGACTTTCAGGACGTGGGCAATACATACCAGTTTCACTTTCAAGCAAGTCACATGAGGGCTCCAGGAGAGGTCGCGGTCTACAATGACACCTAGAAAACGATGGCTGCGCTTGTAAGAGGTGGGCTGGCCATTAATGCTTATCGGGTAACTTGTCAGCGCCTTGCGCGTGAAGGCCACCAGTGCCCATTTTTCTGTTGAGATTGTTAGACTTTGCGCGTGCAGATAGACAGGTGCTTGCGACGCTGCCCTCTGTATCTTTGCTAGAACTCGTAGGCGTGTCAATGCAGGTGACAAATATGTCATCAGCGTATATTGAAACACTGACTGTTTTCAGGAGAGCTTTCGCCAGCAAAGCAAGGCAAGGTTGAAAAGAACTGGGCCTAAAACACCACCTTTCGGGACGCCACGGCACGTGTAGTGGTCTGAGGTCGGGCCATCTTCAGTATATACAATAAAGCATCTTCGTGTCAGGTAGCTTAGAATCCATCAAAACATTCGCCTCCCAGTTCAATAAACAGCAGTTTATCTAGTATAGCTTGATGAGAAACGTTGTCATATTCTCCTTTCACATCAAGAAAGAACACAAGTGCTAGTCGTTACCTGAATTTCTGCTGTTCTACTGATGACACCAAATCGATGACGTTGTCAATCGATGAACGGCCTCGTCGAAATTCCGCCATGGAGTCGGGGTAAATGTTGTGCTGTTCAAGGAACCATTTGAGGCGCATGAGAGTCATGCGCTCCTTCAGTTTTTCGACGCAGCTGGCGAGAGCTCCAGGCTGGTATAATGTCAGCGCCAGATGGGATTCTCCTGCTTTTAGAAGTGGCACAAGATGGCATTGTTTCCGTTCTTGAGGTATGTACCCATCTTCCCATGACCGATTAAATAAATTTAGCAGTTGTCGTCTAGCTGCTTGGCCTAAGGGACGCAGAGCGTATACGTTATCCCAACGGGCCCTGAAGAAGAAGAACGCCTACACAGTGCCAGTGCAGCTTCTAGCTCTTCCATAGAAAATGGACAAAATCTCGTGCACCGGGGATATCGAATAAAAGCACATTGGATAATAGGACTGTCCCACCGGTGATGTTCGCGCAAAAATCCTCTGCAGCGTCAATTTCGCGCCGATTTAGATGAAGTGCTAGAGCCTTGAAATGATGACGTTGAATAGCACCTGAGCGAAGACCCTGTAGAGTTCTCCATACATCAGATAATGGCTTGCGTGGGTCTAATGACTCACAAAAGTTTTTTCCATATTTGATCCTGCAGCTTGTCTATTCGGTGTTGTATTTTTTTCTGCATACGCCTTGCTACTCTGAGATCAAAAATCGACTTGGTACGCCTGTATCTGCTCTCAGCCCGTCTACGAAACGCCCGAGGCCTTCCTAATTCAATTTGAAGCTCCGTGCGCTTCTGTAAGCGTGTGAAGCGGTGCGTACAAGTTTCTACATGTGTTCTTCACTTTATCTTTATAAAGTGTCCAGTCTATATACCGACTGACCGGTGAGGACGAAGTCTCTTGGCCATCAATGCCGACATATGTCGGAATGTGGTCACTACCATGGGTTTCGATATCTCTAAACTACTGCACTTTTGAACTTAGGCAACACGACACCAGTGTCAGGTCGAGGCAGCTGCTGGTCGTCGTTCCTCGCAGGTATTTCGGGCTACCATCACTCAGAAGGCGAAGGTTATGGTGTGACAAAAGCGATATCAGTGAGCGCCCCTTCGACTTTGTCCACAACCTTCCCCATATCGGATTATGTGCATTGAAATCACCTGTTATAATGCAAGGGCCTGGAATCGCTGCCGTAATGTCTGTTAATCTCTTATAATCAAATGAACTTGCGGATATATATATACGCCAATAATCGTAAAATACAATTGCTTCTTCTTCAGAGTAATGCACACGTACTAGTTCCCGTCATCTGGCGGTATAGCATGGGTGAAATAAGTAAGGACCTTGCGAATGTAAACAATAACTTTGCTGGTTGAAGCGAAAGACTCGTACCCTGATATTCTTATAGTCGATGAATTCGACTCACAGAATACCATTATCGGGAAGTGATTTTTAAACACGAACTGCCGGAAGTCCGATATTTGCGACCTCAGGCCTCTCACATTTCATTGAAATATGAAGGCGTTTGGAATAACATTTACAAACTAAGGCTATTTCCGTTGATAAGCCCTGGTTCTGCTGTTAATCTTCTTAAACAATCGACATCTGAAGGCTTGCTAGAACTAGGCCAATGGTATCCAGCAGCTGCAATGCGCTTCGTGCTATTGCTGTTTGCACCCTCTCCACGAACACACGAATGGTACTCACGAGGGAGCTGACTATGGCGACTATTTGTTTATCCTCCTTTGTTAGTTTAGAGAGTTCGTTCGAGGAACGCTTCACTGCTGAAGTTTGATGCCCCTCTCGAGTGGAGTGTAGTCGAGGGAGTTCCGGCCAGGCGTCAGCTGTGTCGCTGTTGGCGGCTTCTTTATCCTTCGACCTGACTGCGCTTGTTCTGGGAGACAGAAGTGGAGTCGACATTAAACGCGGTTCACGAGACAACGGTGTCTTGGATGTCTTGGAGTGCCGTCGATGACGTGATCGTCGTCGCCTAATAGATTTGGCTGCTTCCCGGTGAGATGAGTCATCCCGAACCATTTTCTTCAGCACTGTCATTTCCCTTCGAATAATCGCACAATCCTTCAAAGATGCATCGTGAGGCCCGTCACAATTCAAACATTTCCGAGTATAGGATTGACATGCACTAGTGGCATGAGGTTCAGTGCATCTGGCTCAAATGGTGGTGTTCTTTCACACGTGGCCTCGGTACGAAAGGACGAACAGCGTTCCAAAAGTGTCCCACCTTCACGTGTTACGGGAGAGTTTCACCGTTGAATATGATCTTCACGCAACGTGACGTGCCGAGACGAAGAACACTTGTTATGATTGTGCCTTCTGTTACGGGCTTGATCAGTATTGGCAAGTGTGTGTTGATAATGGTCTCGTCAACATCATAAATTATTCCAGCGATGACTTCTTTGCCGAGCAGTATGTGAGAGTGGACTGCCTTGCCATTGAGCTCTCTGACCTTGCGCATTATATCCAGCGCCGCCGCGTGCTTAACGTCAATGACTAGAACATTCTTGCGCGTGTTCACTCTGACGTCTTTGATTTCGCTCGGCACCAATGCCTCCAGCTGTACAGACATGCCTCGCCAGTTGAGGCACCTCATATAGTCCTTGGCGAGAACTGACATGAAGAGGATGGTGAATGCCTCGATACTACGTGAAGGTCTTATGCTGGACGCACTCGAATCGGATGGCGTGCTCAGATACCGCCTCTTCGCCTTGCGGCTCCTCACCAGCTCGAAGGCGTCGTCACCGGACTCTTCACTGCTGACATAATAGTTCATGGTATCGTCACTGTCAGTGTCGCTCTCGGCGCCATTTCGCTTCCTGGAGGCGGCTTCCGCGGGATGCATGGTGTCTGGCGGACGCTGTTTGACTTCATCTCCATCGCACGCCGGCAGGAACCCGCACTTGGCTGGTGAAAACAATGTTATCCACAAAAAATAGAAAAACTGACGGACTCACCGCTCTGTCCGAGAGAGACTTCCTCCTGCAGAGACTAAATTCTCAGTACTACGTTCACAAACGCGTACATTCGTCTATGTTTATGACAAAACAGCAACACTTAAACAGGGAGGCGCGATCGAAAAACGCGCCGCTGCGTCAGAACTCAGCGCAAGGATCAGAATTTGTTGATTAGGCAGCGTTCATGCATCGCTTTTTGATAACTCGGAGCTGGCGTATGTATGAATTTGTCGAACCATTAAAGTTACCTCTGCAACGACGATCACCCTACGGTTGCGAAGCAGCTTAGCAGACAGGCCCTTTTTTTCAGTAGTGCACTTCCACTGATTTGAAAGCCTTCAATTCACTTAAGTGAAATAATTGGTGCTGAAAGCCAAATAGTTCACGATGTCACCATTCGACAGCTCTGTTATGGCAGATGTACTTGAGGTAGTGGCTGTTCCGGGTCGAATTGTGTACAAAGTCACTCCGTCGCACAAGTGCACCTTCTACTGGTAGTGAGAACGCGCTTCTAACCACTTAGAGTAGTGCGCTAGAAAAAAAAGAAAACTAAAGAAACGATCGCGAGGAAAATAGCGACAGTGGCAGTGCGGCTCCGTCGTTCTAAAAACTCCAATCATACGGCTGGCGTGCACGGCTAGCCTCAGTGGTGGTTCATGAATATGGTTGCTGCAGTAGGACCACAGCAAGAGTGACGCCACGTGCAAGCTGTGTATATGGATGCAAAAACAACCAGCGTATGAGTAAGAGATTACGCAACACTTTGTGTTAATATCACAACATGATGTGGAACTCCTGCCGATGCGTTCTTTCTCGTCACAGATTTCCATCAGCAACGAAAACGACAAACGCCGAGCTCCGCCGCCAGTGGATATACACGCAATCGGCAGAAAAAACTACAAGCCCAGTAAAAGTGTACTAGCAAGTATACTTATTGCGTTTGCTCAAACGCAAAGCCAGCTCTTTCGCTTTACCGCAGTGATTCGCGGGCAATATGGCAGTAGTATTCCGCACCTAATCGTTGCCGTACTCTTTCGCCGGTCACAGGTCAATACTTGCATAAATTACAAGTCACTCGTGTATGAACGCACCACGCACGTTTAGTACAATTGCAACAGCACACTATCACGATGCAGATGTCAATGGCACGGAAAGCATTGTTTTCGACTCAGTGAAACTGCGACATGACTTGACTGTCGCTAGGCAAATGTGTGCTTTCGACAGGCGTTACCGTAAAAGGATGTTAAAATTAGAAGCATGTGAAAGAAGTGTGTTTCATCTGGAACTTTGGCACCACGCGTAGTTTCTGAGCGCCCGACATATCTGGCGAATGATAAACACAATGCGGTGCATGAGCGCGATTTGGAGTGGGGTTCTAGTGCCAAGTAGACACCGGCTTTCAGCACTAATTCTTCTTTGTCTCATCCAAGGCACGCCGCAGTTCCGAAAGCAGTGCTTTCTTCTGTTCGCGTTTCTTTCCATCGCTATAGTACGTATCTGATGAAGCTGCTTCCGCAGTCTGCAATGAACGTGTTGTAGAGATTCAGTACTGTCGAAGAAAATCTCCTCTACACTTCACATGAAATCAGCACAAAATTCCAGTAGAGTAAGAGCGCGAGACATGCTTACAGTCGGACTTGGACTTTGCGTTTGATTTGTGAAGCGTCTGCTCAAGTAGCAGCGCAGGGTGCTGTTTCGCCGCACTTGCGACAGATGGCGCGACGCACTTATCATTTTGGAAGCAAGCACTGAGCTAATTGTGTTCTGGTGTATAAAAAAGAAGAACGATGTACTTTGGTGGAGCTAAGAAAGCGATAGAGCATGTTGTGATTGAATGTGGCAAAATACATCCAGGTATACGTGTGGGTACGAGGCTCGATGAGGCTACGGTTTAAGAAACGACTATGTAAAGCTGGGCATCTCCGCGAAACAAGCAAGAGACGGTGAGAGTATTGGTGGACAGAGAGTACAGATAAAGGACAGAAATAGTACGATGAAATGAGCTCAATCTGCTTGAAAAAATAGAGAGATGTACCGTCAATTTCTACTTTTTTGTTTCAACAAAATCGGTTTCATCGAAGGAGATAAGGCATTAGACCAAAATTCTAAAAAAGTTGTATATTTAATTTTTTTTTGAGCATGGTGGAACACATATACCTACTCGTTATAAAGGGGACCCTCATAGCATCCATCCTTCTTCGTCCAGTTTTAAACTCTATCCTTATGAATCTGTGTATGCAAATCAACGCATAACGGAGTGGCTACGACAATCATCTTCAGAACACGAGTACGGCTGTTTGAAATCCGCTTGTTTAAAAAATATTAAGTCACTTTTTCCTGTATTTTCTTCATTTCTCTTTTGTTATTATTAAGATATGGAGTTCATAAGGCCGCATAATAAACTATCAGATAGCTGTGCGGAACACCATTGTTGAAAGAACTTGATGTATGAAGACTGTCTGACATGGCCTTCGCATAGTCGCAAATCTACCTCCTTACCAATTTTCTGAACAGCTGCACTGTCACAAATACTGAATATAATGTATCGTGTGTGCATACGTGTTCCATCGACGTGACTTTGTGAATATCCTCTACATTTTTTGTGTTGTACTGGCATGCCTTAAAGCACAATATAGAACAAGGTGAGCATGTCTTCTACGGCTTATGACTGATGCGTGCTCGTGTGCTTGTCTCCTTTCCCCATTGTTGATTCTTCCATATTTTCCTTATGTGCAAGAAAACAAGTGGCATCCTGTCATGCATAGTGAAGCGTTGAAAACGTTTTTTAAAAAAGAAACACCAAAACAAAAACAAAAACTAATTTCTTGTCAAGATTACGCGAATAATTGCTGACATTGCTCGCTACATGTATTGGCCCTAATAAGACGTAAAACTTGCAAAATTAGAAACTTTAACGGCATTTCGCATCCTCATTGCCACGTCTACGTTAGTGATCAGTTTTTTTACTGTTCGTTCCACATATTTGGACCCACTAAACAATAAAATAAAGAGGAGTTGGGCTGTAACCCGAATCAGTAAGATGAAATAAGAAAAGTAAAAATAAAAAGTAAAAATTTCTTGGCATCACGATTTATTTATCGCAGAAAGATTGGTAAAGTAGATGAAAGAACAAAACAAACTAAAGTTAGAAGAAAGCAAGCGACAAAATTCTGAATCAGCCGCCCAGTGAAACTCCCAGCCAGAGAATGATCGTTAGCACGAATATCGAATGCTGGATAAATAGAAAGTTTATGTATGTTACGCAGAATGATCTCTGTTGATCTTGACTTACAATTGTTGTCGTACAAGGGGTGTGCCATGATTTCGTGTCTGATAACAATTCCATGTATTTTGTCTTCTATTTTCGACCTACGTTCTGTTCGTTTACCGATTTTGTCGCAGTGGGTCCCGCTGAAAAAGAGATGGACTCTTGCTGGGTTTCTTCAATCACTCTACCCTCTAAAGCAATTTTAGGTGGTAGGAACACTCACCGTTTTAAGCAATTGTGTTCCGACCGCGAAGATTTCCTATCTAACTGCGAGCAACTTAAAAGCGCGCTCATTAATTAACGTTACCCGGCGGGCTTGGTTGATGACGCGCCGACCGTTTGGATACAGCGGACATTCTTAGCAGAAACCGTTTGCCTTAACAACGTGCTGGTACCAATCTCGTATTAACTTACTCGGCATCGGTGCCAAAGGATCTTTCTTTACTAGAACGCCACGACAACATCTTTGCTCAAAGTAAGCATCTCCAAAATATCTTTCCTGAACCACCTCGCGTAGTTTACCGGCGCTTCGAAAATCTCCGTGATATGCAAACATCGTCAAAATCAAACCCACAACATCTGGTGTTGCACCTTGCAGCAAACGACGCTGCAAGTTTTGCCTACATATGCAAACCACCCAGGAAGCCGTTAGCACGTCGTCAAACTTCCCCCCAAAATTTGTGGCTCCTTTTATTGCGATAGCTCCAACGTCATAAACATGCTCGAGTGCGCCGTCTGCCAATAAACAATTGTATCGGGCCAGTTGGTAAGGATCCATCTTGCTAGGAAGCGCAGGAAAGTTAAGCGCTTGTGTTGTGTTGTGTTGTGTTGTGTGTTCTTTGTAATAGGGCCTGCGCTTCCTAGCAAGATGGAGCCGTCTGCAAAGAACAATATATTGGCCATACACAAACATCGTTCCGAATACGCTTCAACAACCATAAATCACATACGAATACGCAACCAAACCTCCCGCTCTCAGAACATATTCGCTTACCAAGGCACTCATTCTAAAAAATTAGGGTGACTATATTTGAATCGGGCTTTCATTCTCACCATGATTGGGAAATCCGCGAATCATTCCTCATCTACAAATTCAACACCGTGTCATCAGGCATAAACGCAAGTACAGGCACGCTTTCTAGTGTGCGCACCAAGCATTATAAGCCTTAACCCATGGCCCGTAGCGTCATCGGTTAAGCTTGTTGGATACCGTCTCTAATGCTTCTCTTATTGTGTATATTTATGTATGCAAGGTTTACAGTCACTTGCGTTAGTTAATCGCCGCCGCTATCACTAATGTGGACGCAAGGCTGTATTTAAAAGCGCACACGCCAAAAAAGCATCAACTACTCATCTTATTCATATCACAATGGCTGAGCTGTGTATGTGACGCACTTTCTCACTAAAATATCACGCGGTGTCGTGACATTTTATAATCATGCTTTCATTGTAATTTTTATTATCTATGTTCGGTTCTAAGAGAGCTATGCTGAGTGCGTGAAGAAGTGATTTCTGTTCTTCAGTATTTTACACTTCTGTGAGTATATATTTAGGTTTTTTGCATGATATATGACTGTGCCCTCATGAACACTTCACGCTAAGATTTGCCTGATTGATTGATATGTGGGGTTTAACATCCGAAATCCACGATATGATTATGAAATACGCCGTAGTGGAAGAGGCAATTTCACCCACCTGGGGTTCTTTAACATGCGCCCAAATGAAAGCACACGAGCCTACTCCATTTTCGCCTCCACTGGAAATGAAGCTGCCGCAGCCGCGATACGATACCGCGTCCTGCGAGTCAGCAGCCGAGTATCTAAGCCACTAGACCACCACCGCGGTGGTGGCTACAAATTGTCTAATTGCTGATATGCGTAGCCGATCTGAATTATCCCATGTAAATCGTATTTATAAGCAAAAATGTTGACATGTACTTCGTACTTTGACAAAGGCTGGTCCACCAGCCGAAACGTCAGTAAGCAAATATACCGTGCAAAACCAACGGCGTCATACTACTTTTTTTCCTTTATTAAATGTATAAATTATATATATATATATATATATATATATATATATATATATATATATATATATAAACTTTATATTACAACACACAATATAGCCAAGGAATGTATTCAAAAAGCATAAAACCCAATTGTATTGTAAATGTAAATGTAATGTACTGGCAGACTTGGTGCCGCTATAGGTTGTATACGAGGGACTATTGGTCAGCTGCCAGCTCGTAATAAGTTCATGTGCTACGTTACGCCAAACAGGCTCATAAAGAGTGTGCTACACTCGCCGCCATGGTTACAGGGGGCGGGGCGCTGACTGAGACTCTCGCATTTATATTCACATATAAACAGAATAATGTAGCTGGGAGGATAGCCGTCGTATAGTAGCTCAGTGAAGAGCATCGAACGCGTTATTCGAAGGTCGCAGGTTCGGTTCCTGCCCGCGGCAAGTTCTCTTTCTACTCAATTTTCTTTTGCAATGGGGTCTTATAACTTTTCCTATAGATTCCTTGGCATTATTGTCTGTTTGATCTCATTATACTTTGTGAAAACACGGAAAAACGAGCCTTTAGGTATAGACTTCTTTCCCTTAACCATTAACGAGGGTCTCGCACTGGCAGACTTGATGCCGTTAAGTTGTACGCGAGAGACTGTTAGTGAGCTGCAAGCTCGTGATAAGTTCACGGGCTACGTGACGCCAAAGAGGCTCATAAAGAGTGTGCCACGCTCGCCGCAGTTGCTACAGGTGGCGCTGACTTACACTCCCACTTTTAAATTCACATATAAACCCAATTATGTGGCTGGGGCAATAGTCACCGTGGTAGCTCAGTGGTAGAACATCTAACGTGCTATTCGAAGGTCACAGGTTTAGTTCCAGCTCACGGCAAGCTATCTTTTCAGCCACTTTTCTTTCTTGATATTTACGTTACAATAGGGTCTTATGACTTTCCCTATACATTCATATTACTTGGCATTATTGTCTGTTAGCTT